>SSNS01000743.1:127414-171458 GCA_006937985.1 Aphyosemion australe | reverse complement strand
TAAAAAAGATCAAATTGTATGAAATGTGTTAAAAACTGCTGTGTCTCATAGTTATAGATTAGTATCACCATTGAGAAATGGTTTTAGGTATTTAGATTCATTTACCTAGGAGCTATTGAAAAAAATCCCTTATTTTTTGATAAAAATCTTATTAAAAAAGATCAAATTGTATGAAATGTGTTAAAAACTGCTGTGTCTCATAGTTATAGATTAGTATCACCATTGAGAAATGGTTTTAGGTATTTAAATTAATTTACCTAGGAGCTATTGAAAAAAATCACTTATTTTTTAATAGAAATCTTAATAAAAAAAAGATCAGATTGTGTGAAATATTTTTAAAACTGTTGTGTCTTGTAGATGTAGTTTAGTAACACAACTCAGAAGTAATTTTTAGTGATTTAGTCAATAAATCCGGCAGCTTTTGATTTTTTTTGTAGTCGTTTACAAATGACTAGAAATTTGTTGATGGTCCCTAAGCGAACCACCGCTCCCAAGCGTGTCCTCGGAAGCCCAGCTAACCGCAGTCTGTGGCTCAGCGCACGGCATGAAGACTCATCGCTGACTGCAGTGAACCAATGTCTGTCGAATATCCAACTTCCAACGTCAAACTAACTTCACCGCGGTCAGCTAGCTTCCCATCCGCAGTGGTTCATGGAACCATTTCTCTTTTTAGCCAAGAAGGGTATAGCTAGCTGGGTCCTTTCTTAGAAATAACTGTCGTTTTTTAATCAAATAAAACTCTCAAGTGAGACGAACCACGACTCAGCCTAACCCAGTTACCTTGTAGAAGGCCCCGTTTGAGCCGCGAACCTCCACGGCAAGCCCGTCCATGCTCGTGAGTGGATCCCCACGATTGTGTCTCTCCGCTCCGACTCCCTGCGAGTCTGCTAACGTTATCACCCCCAGCTTCGCCGGCCTTTCGCCGCTGTCCGGCCGCTTGTGGATGTCCAGTGTTTCGGGTGGAGGAAGAAGAGATAGGGGCAGAGAGGTGAAGGGGTTTGGGGGATGGGGAGGGGGTATTGGGTGGGATGGTGTCAGAACCAACGCAACGCAGACGCTGTCTCTCCGTCAGATACGGGGGAACCGTTATCCGTTTTTGTCTGGAATTCTGGAGCTCGCGACCTAAACGGCACCACCACGAGCAGTCGGGGCGCGAGAGAACCACCAGGCTAATGAGCAACAGCGGAAAGATGCGAACTGATGGATAATTATTATCAACACCCAGATCCCCGTCAGGGAGGCTAGTAGCAGGCTAATATCGGATAGCCTGGCTGCGTTTGTGGCTTGTGCGTGTGGCGCAGACGCTGCGTTAAATTATTTTCTCGGAAGTCGTCACCGGGGGTTGTTTCCTTCAGCTAGTAGTACAATTTTCAGCGGTGTCTCGTTGACAAAAAAGGCGTTCACAACGCACCACTGCCCGGCAACTTCTTCCACCAACCACCCNGGTCCCCGAAATGCCTAGAAACGGCCCTGGGTGTGGGACTGAGTTTTGAAGGTGATCTGAATTGTATCAAATAAATAAATATTACATGCTTATAAATTATTATTATTATAAAATTACGTGTAGTGGACATATCTGCCTACATTTTCCTTTTCAAACACTGTTTTGTTTTTTATGCGACTATTTTCCTGTCCTGCTGTCTCTTAGCTGCATCTCCTCCCAGTCCTCCAGAAAAACTGCTGCCTGGCTTCTTACTTTTCAACTCACAAGTTACTTTTGAAATTAGCAGATCAAAAAGATCCGTCGACCGCAAAAATAGCGGAATGTGCGGCCGCGCCAGTGAGGTGACGTCACCGATGCACGGGAGATGATCCCTGCAGCAGCGGAGAGCGTCAGGCACAATGAAAGAGAGTATGAGCAAACGTGAACGATCGCGTGTTAATTATGTTTTTTTTTGGGTGGCGCCACTTTGTGAATGTTACTGTGGCCGTGCGCACGACGCAGCTGCCCGGCGGAGCGCATCAGTAATCAGCGCTCTGCCGCTGTCCATCCTCTCCGCCCAAAAGAAGACCCGGTACGCTGAGAGTCCAAATAAATAATGTAATATATGTAGAAACTAGATCTTTTGAGGGGGAAGCCAACAAACAGTCTGCAGTTTTCAGGAAGTTTATTTTATTTTGGCACGTTCAGAGTAGACGCACGGCGTCGGTCATAATGTCCGACGATGTGAAGTTTTTCGTCGGACAATATTAAATCACGTCGGTAATGTCCGACTGTCCGACGTGTTTTCGCAAACACTGATTCTATCTTTATTTTATACTGGACCAGTGTGCCTGTTAATTGAGTTCTGAGCACAGACATAGATAGATGCCATGGTGGACTGGCGCTGCCTATTGGAGCTGTAGCAAGGGACCACATTTAATTTTAGTTCCTGAAACATCCAGGAAGTACGGAGCCCCTAAAGGGACATGGGAGGGGAAAAAAAACTTCGCGAGATCTCGCAAAACTTTGCGAGATCTCGCAAAAAAGTATTACGAGATCTCGCAAAAAAGTATTGCAAGAGCTCGCAAAAAAGTATTGCGAGATCTCGCAATAGTTTACCACGGCAGTGAACCGGAAGATAAATAGACACACAACAATGGAGGAGCATCCATATTATTGTTATTTTTATATTGGCTTAACATATAAAGACATTACATTCGCTCTTAGTCGCAGACATGGCTTTGACATAAGTGAAAGACATTTGAAAAGAATTCTCAGGGCGAGGGGACTTTCTTCCCCTCGCCCTGAGAATTCCAAGTACAGTTGGGTGCATGTTGTATGACGGGGCGGAGAGTGGGCACAGACCACACCATATATGGAAATGACGCCATTTTGTTCTGGAAATGACGCATTTTTTCCGGAACTGAAGGGGGCGGTATTTCCGGTATCCGGTTTTTTGTTTTGTATTTAAACTTTATTGATAACGGCCATGAAACACAACTAATCTTTCGTAATTTATGGATTTTACTTCTTATCCACGTTGTTTTTCCACACAGGACTTTCTTAACATTATTAAACGAAACTTATTTAAGAAAAAATGTGTGTTTACAACCATCATAGACTTTGTTCAACTTTTATATACCAAGCATTCGGAAAAACAGATAAAGGGTAATTCCAACTAATTTTTCAACCCCCTGACCCCTTTTGATTCGCTCTAATTTGAAAACTACAATACTTAAACACATAAAACTTAGACTAAACTATTCTACACTGAAAGCAGTATCCTAAAAAAACAGTTTGTGATTCATGAGACCTTTATTTGATTTGTGAAAGCCCAATAAAGGCTAGTTTCAGCACCTTTTTTGCATTTGAATCACATTAGAACTGGTCCAGCTCAGAAACCATATGAAGCCCTAGTTTATTTGTACTGTACATATTTTTTACACATTTGAAAATACACAAGATTATAGCCAAGACTAATTTCCATCTTCAGTCCCTCAGGATGGTTGATGCCAGCCACACATACATTTAAAAAAACATCATTATACAATGGTTCTAAAAAAATACCATCATTAAAATTATATATAATTTTAATTGTGTGTGTATATATATATATATATATATATATATATATATATATATATATATATATATATATATATATATATATATATATATATATATGTGTGTGTGTGTGTGTGTGTGTGTGTGTGTGTGTGTGTGTGTGCACCAGCCCTTTCTAGCCATTGGTAGGATTTCAGCCACTTCAGTTATCTGTTGGTGGTACATCCCATGTAGGGGTTTGTCCGCCCATGATGGTATTTCCAGCACCTCCTGTTCACCATTGTCTGAGACATTCACTGAGTACGTCATCTGTTGGGGCCTTGTCCATGAAGTACTTATGGATCTTGGCTGTTTCATCCTGGACAGTGGCTCTCACACTCACTAGTCCTCAGCCTCCTGCCTTACGGCTGGTGTACAGTCTGGGTGCTGGACTTGGGGTGGAACCCTCCAGGCATGGTTAGGAGTTTCCATGTCTTAACATCTGTGGTCAGTATTTCTTCCTTTGGCCAGCTTATTATTCCTGCAGGATATCTGATTACTGACAAGGCATAGCTGTTTCTTGCCTGAATCTTGTTCTTGCCACTGAGCTGACTTCTTACTCATATTTGGCTTTGGCTCATTTCCTTGTGGCCTCATTGAGGTTGCCATTTGCTTCTGGGATACAAAGGTACTTGTAGCTGTCCTCAATGTCTGCTATTGTTCCTTCTGGGAGTGAGACCCCTTCTGTGTGGACTACCTTCCCAACAAATAAAAAAAAGTTGTTTAACATGTCATTTATAATTGATAAACCGTTTGGAAAACCAAGACTGAGGCACAGTGAGCGTGGCCAGGTGGAGGAGAGATAAGAGAATAAGTGACTAAAGAAAGATGAACATATTATTCATGTAAAAAAATAAGAAAAAGATTCATCCTTCATAACTGAATGTCTTTTCTTGCAGGGTGAGAGGAGCTCCTTTTGCAGCTGAGGGCAGAAATAGAGAAATTGCAATTCTCTGAACTACAACAAAATCTGATTAATAAAAATGTTTGAAGTTTTACACATTTTATTTTTTTAACTAGAACCTGTTTTATTGTAGCAACCACTAACTCACCCATACATTAACACACAAGTCTAAACTTGAATCCTGCTTAAGGCTTCTTTAATTCTGTCCTATGTTTGCATCTAGTGTAGAAATATTGACACAAATTAATTTGCCCTAATAGAATAATCTAGTCTCGTTTTAAGTGTTTAAATATTGTAGATTTTGAGCTGGACCAGTTCTAATGTGATCAAGATTCCAAAAAAACTACAGCTTATGCTTTCCAATAAAATCTCACAAATTAAGTAAAGGGATCATAAATCACAAACTGGGGTTTTAGGACACTGCTGTTAATGCGGATTAATCTAGTCTTGGTTTGAAACGTTTAAGTATTGTAGTTTTAAAATTAGAGCTGAGAAAAGAGACTCAGGAAATAGAAAAATTATTTGGAATTGCCCTTTAGCCCTTCGGAAGCTAGAAATGAAACTACGATGGTTGAAAAAATAAATTTTTTCTTAATAACATTTTTTTAACAATATTTGAAAAATATTGTGTTGAAAACAACGTAGAGTAAAAGTAAAACGAATGAACAAAAAATAATTTAGTTGTAACTTTTTTTTAAATTTTTTTTTTAAAATTTTTTATTTTTTTTTTAGTTGTAACTAGTTAATGGTTGGTTTTAACAAAAACAAAACAAAACTCAGATACCACAGTTGACATAGGAAATAGCGCCCCCTTCAGTTCCGGAAAGCAATGGCACCTTTGGTATGCCCACTCTCCGCCCCATCCTACAAGCTGCACCCAAGACCTTCTCTGCAATCCCTGGATTTCTTTTCTACAGTCTTCAATTATAATGTCTATGGTCTTTGATTTGGACACAGCCATGTCTGTGGTTCTGAGAAGAACTGTGGAGGCGGAGTTGTCTTGGCGTACTTGTGGAGGCGTGCTCTCGCGGGAGTTCTGTGTTCGAGCGCCTTTGTCACGTGGAATTGATTGACCAATAGGAATGCCCATAAGCGCGCGCATATCGATCCTGGAAGTTCTTGTTTACGCTTAATTGTTTCAGAAAACTTAAAGCGTTTTCATTTTTTAGAGGGCTTCTGAGCAACAAAGTTCACCGAAAATGTCCGACGGTACCGAGTCACCCACCATGTCGTTGTTCGGTAACGGAGACAGTCTTCATCTACAGGGTAAGAAAACACCTCTCAGCATGTTTTTATTGTCATCGGTATGAGTAAAGGTGACATTTTAAGGTTTATTAGTAAAATAGGACCTCAAATATAATGTACGACAACGATAAAGAACTAGGAATCTAGTCAGGTGATTGTTAGAAGTAACTTTCATTTTAGAGACACACACTGACACTAAAAGCTCAGTTTAATCAAACATAGTTCTGGGTCCAGATGCAGTGGAACAGCTGATTTTAACTAGTAGGTGATTAACAGGGTTCTGCGGAGCAGGCAGGTTTTCTTTTTATATTAATAATATTTTATTATGTTTTACATATAAACAAATAACTCAACAGTAAGACAAATAAGGAAGAAAGAAGAAAATAAAATAAATTGAGCAGACCTACAGGGATGATAGGTATACATGACAGTCTTAAAATAAGATAAATCTAAGGGTTTATCGAGGGCACACATAGTAACTAATATATGTATGTTAACAAAAAGGTTGCAATATACAATGATGTCACCCTAGAGACAACCTGATCCTATGAAAATAACATCACTCAACTCTGTAGGCAAATATTCTATTAAGGGTTGCCGTATGTCTATGAATTGCTTATTGTCTTCTCTAAGTTTTGCACTAATTTGTTTCATTGGAAGAACTTTAAAGACTTCAATATACCAATCTGTGACTGTTGGTGGTTTTTCTCTAATCTAACTCTTCAATATTCGTTTCCTTGCTAATACAATACGTTTTTTAAGCAGTATAGCATTTGGATAATCCTTTTTTGCTGGAATATCCAGTAAGTAGTAATTACGACTTAATGCAAGACCAGTATCTGGATGTTTTTGACATGTTCGGGGCTAAGTGTCTGACCCACGACATGCAGAATCAATACCAGGAGTCGAGCATTAAAGGTAAACACAACTTTATTAATCAAGAACTGAGGGTGCTGCTGAAAACAGGTGAGCAGGAGGTTCGTTGGAGCTCGATCTAAAACACAGACAGGAGTTAGGAGACTGGTTGAGCTGAATAGATGGATTCTTTCAAAACAGGAAAGGGTTTACGGTTTCCAAGGGAGATTCGGATCCTGGGAGGGGGGTTCACAGTCTGGTGGGGTTGAGCTGGGTTCCTGGAGAAAAGGAGGGAGCTGAGAATGGACGCGGAGACGAGGAGAGGCAGGCGGTCAGGGCTGTGGACCAGGGGAACAGGAGCGAGACGTGACGACCAGGTGACACAGATGAGAACTTAAAGTTGTGGTAATGGAGACCAGGTTTCCTGAGGGCAAAACAGAGCGTGATAAAACTGTGGCTTCAAGGCTGTGACAAAAACAAGGCTTGAGTAAAACTCAACACAGGTATGATACTGAGGTGAGTAATCATCCAGCGTTGAATGAGTGTCTGGCTGCTGCTTTTATCCCCTGGCCCTGCTGATGGAAGATCAGCTGCAGCTGGTAGCACCCTGTAATCATGAGCACAGAGAACACACAGGGAGGCTCACCACAGACTGTGACAGTTTTAGGGCAGGACCAAAAACAATATATACAAAAGACAAATCTCTCTCACTCTCTCACTCACTCACCCTTCGCGGGTGTTCTCATCCTTCCAAGCTCAGGTCCTCTACCAGAGGCCCGGGAGCTTGAGGGTTCTGCAGTATCTTAGCTGTTCCTAGACCTGCACTTTTCTGGACTGAGATGTCTGATGTTTTTCCTGGGATCTGCTTTAGCCACTCCTCCAGTTTGGGGGTCACTGACCCGAGTGTCCCGATGACCACGGGCACCACCGATGTCTTCACTCTCCAGGCTTTCTCAAGTTCTTCTTTGAGGCCCTGGTACTTCTCTAGTTTCTTGTGTTCCTTTTTCCTGATGTTGCATCACTTAGTATTGCTACATCAACCACAACAGCTGTCCTCTGTTGTTTGTGCACCACAACAATGTCCAGTTGGTTTGCCATCGTCATTTTGTCGGTCTGGATCTGAAAGTCCCGCAGGATCTTGGCTCGCTCGTTCTCTACCACCTTAGAGGGTGTTTCCCACTTTGACCTTGGGGCTTCCAGTCCATACTCTGCACAGATGTTCCTGTACACTATGCCAGCCACTTGGTTGAGGCGTTCCATGTATGCTTTCCCTGCCAGCATCTTACACCCTTCAGGTATGTGGTGGATTGTCTCAGGGGCCTCTCTGCACAGCTTACACCTTGGGTCTTGTCTGGTGTGGTAGATCTTGGCCTCTGTTGCTCTGGTGTTCAGGGCCTGTTCCTGGCAGCCATGATGATGCCTCTGAGCTGTCCTTCAGACCAGCTCTTTCTAGCCATTGGTAGGATTTCTTGATATCAGCCACTTCAGTTATCTGTCGGTGGTACATCCCATGTAGGGGTTTGTCCTTCCATGATGGTATTTCCAGCACCTCCTCTTCTGTTCACCATTGTCTGAGACATTCACTGAGCATGTCATCTGTTGAGGCCTGGTCCTTGATGTGCTTATGGATCTTGGATGTTTCATCCTGGACAGTGGCTCTCACACTCACTAGTCCTTCCTTACAGCTAGTGTACAGTGACAGTCTCAGGGTGCTGGACTTGGGATGTAACTAGGGCTGTGCGATTGGACAAATTATTCGACCATCAACGATTGGCTGAGCCTTTAAACGGTCATTCTTAAAGAGCGATTTATTTAATAATTTATTTGCCCGTGGGTAAGTTTGTTAATAATGACTTGTGCAGGTGTGCGGACATTTTAAATGTTACGCACATCGCAGAGGTAAAATAATCAATGAAAAGTTTCCCATCAGAGCAATCTGAGCATTATATCACACTTGTACATTCTCTGCATCTCGCTGTTGACAGCGTGCTGAGGCGGAGCTCGGGGTGCGTCTGTGACAGTGCAGCGTTTAATTGCATTGTTTATATGTAACTGGGGTACTCTGCTCAGCTTGTTTGGACTAACTATTATTAAAAATGAATGCAAATTAAATGGTATTGAATGTTTATTGTTTTCAAATGAAAGTGACGGAGAAAAAATGGATCATGCGACCTCTGGCTGCGAGCAAATGAGCCCAGTTATATCTCCCAATATTAGGAAAAGCCAAGCCTCCATTCTCCTTTGGAAGTTGTAAAGTTTTCATGCTCAGCCTGTGTCTTTTTCCTTTCTAGATGAATTTAGAAAAGTCCTTTTCAGTGTCTTTAATGTTTTTCTTCTACACGATACATGACGCAAAACTCGTGTACATCGGCTTTAAGGAAAACAGTCCTGTTAAGTTATGAAAATCAGCCAGTTTAGTTGGAAATCAACAGTCTTTTGTTTGTCGTATATTCATGCAAATCTCTTGTTTTAATTTTGTGTGTGTTTTAGTTTGAAATCCAAACGAAGGACGGGTTTTCCAAAACATTCTTCAGCTGTAACACCTCTGCATAGCGACATTTGCAACATTCTAACATGTGATGCTGATTTTTATGCTGCTACTNCAACAGCTATTTTTACTAGCAGAAATACAATCCCTATTTGTTCATCGAGTATAATTATTTATTTTCATCAATTAATGGTTCTGCAGATGGAGGGAGGGTTGTGATCAGATATTTCAGTAATGGGTGGTAATAGTCAGAAATTTAGCAGGAGCAGGATTTTAAACACAGCTTCTATAAGAGCTGCAAAAGTAGGAGCAGAACTTGACCTTAGACACATTTCAAAATGTAAAATGTGATGTTTTTATTTACTTTGTCCCTGCTTTGTGGAATATTACAAGATAATATTTATAATTATGTTCTGATCACATTTTTTTTGCCCCCGATCCATGTCATAGGATTTTGATACCAAGTCCCAATCCAACACCTCAGCAATGCATTCAGTTAATAAGAAGAAAGTAGAAAACATCCAAGTTGTCCTTTCAGATTTATTTATTTGTAACTTGGAATATAATAGAATACTTTATTTGTCTGAAACCAAACAGTAACAGAAATTTGTCTTTTAACAGGCCTCAACTTCCTGTTTTGATGTAATTTCCTCAGATTAGCTGCTAAAAAACATCACTCTGTCAGGAAGAACATTGATAATAAATGTGTTAATATTAGGAATATGTTTGATAATAGCCTCATTGCTCATAATTCAAATTGTTTAAATAGTATGTGGCAGTGTTTTGCAATAAGCATTACTATAACTGCACCCATGTTGAGGCTTGCTCTTCCCTGCACAACACGGCTCATACCGTGGCTCTAGGAGACTGCAAAAACCAACGTTTGCAACCAGAGAGTCATACAGTGTGATTAATATGGCTATCTTGGCTGTGTTTTTGCTGTCAGTAGACAGTTTCTCTTTGTCTTTTAGTGTATCTTGAGTGTCAGATGGCTGTGTGTTTTTGTCTGAGTTGCTGCTGTGAACTGGGAGAGCAGGGTGTTTGGTTTTAAGGTAACATACTAGAACTAAAAGCAGGCAGGTTAAAATTAAAACTAAGTCATTGTCATTTCGTTTGAAAATTTCTATCTGAGGATAAATTAAGGTCACGCTAGTTGCTTTATAAGGTTATAGCTAATCTTTTTCACCTGATTCCAGTAATTTAAAATCACGTGATCAGGCCTGATTTTTGATCCTGTGATCGGATAAGACCATCTCTATTATATAACAGTAATAAATTCATATGATAGTGAGGTGAAACTGTCCTCTTGAGTCCTAATGTATTGTTTTGTCTTTGCCGTGTGGTGCTTGAAAAGTTTGAAAATTTACCTTGAAAATGCTTAAAAAGTGCTTGAATTTGTCAGTGGAAAAAGTGTAAGAACCCTGAAACTAGATACCACTCTGGATTTCTGAAATATTTGTTTTGGTTAGAAAACAAACAACTTTTGTATATTTTCTACATACATTTACTCTGATTAAATATTTTAACTGACACTTAAAGGATTTTTGGTTTTAACTCCAAATTTTTCAATAAAATATCAAGTGTGAAGAACCTAAATATGCTATGTTAATCTAGACATTTGAAGATGCACAGTGATGTAGTCTGAGTATAGTTAATATCTGAGGAAGGAATTATGAAAATGATTTGATTATTTGCTACAATGGTCTGCCATATTGTTGTTCGCAGTTCTTGCCTCCTTCCCACTATGTGATGTGACTGAGGAGGATCTGACTCAGAACCCTCAGTTTTGTAAACTTCTAGCAACTCTGACTCAACATGTGGACCGAACTGGACTCATGGTTCCCCTTAAAACAGAACTGGACAAGGTACAGCTCGTCTCTGTTCTCTAATGTGTGAGAGCTTGGGTATTTGTTGAGTCAGCAAGGAGAGCTACAGACACGTGATAAAATATCTAAATTGGTCTGGTTTGTGTTGTTTCTGAGCAGCTTTGTGTATCTTTTATTCTGAAGGCTGAGCAGGAGCTCCATAACCAGAGGCGTGTTTGGCTGCAGTCTGAGAGCCTCTACAGGGGACTGCAGGAGATGACCCAGGACCACTGTGTAAGGAAACACAGATCCACTGTTCCCCCTGATCAGAACATGGTACGTTCAACAGATTTAATTACAAGAAACCCACAAATGACTCTCAATGAAACATGTAGAAATGTATTCCATACATCAAAGCTGCATTTGTTTAGTGATTAAAAATGTCGTCTTTTCTAACTACACTTCATCCAAATGCACCAGATATTATTTAGTTGGTTAAGTTTGGCTCTACATTAACAATATTCATCTTAAGTGGAGGTAAATCTTTAGTGATGCTTTAATAAGAAAACCCTCAGCAGTGATTTCCTTCACTTTTAGTTTTATGAAACGATGGAGAGGTGTCTTCTGGTGGCTACATGTGCCCTAAAGTTGGATCCCAGTACCACTCTCAACCAGGACCAGCCACCTGTACTGGGCCTGACTCCACAGCAGGTGATGGAGCTGATGCCACCTGAGGAGGTGAGACAAAGGAAATGAGCTTGTTCACTTATTTAGTTCTGGTGATGTGATCTTTCAGATTTAATCCAAATTTATAAATAAAAGATATATAGAACGTTCTCTCTCATTCAGTTTTGTTGTTTTAAGATACAACAGAAGATTCCAGATTTTATCTGGTTCCAAAATTATTCATTCATTTGCTTAAATTTGATCACGGGGAGGTGGTGTGTATCTCCAGCAGCCATGAGGCAAGAGATGGGGGACACCCTGGACAAGTCTCCAGTCCATCAAAGAGATACATATCAACTTTGCAATCATGCAGCTCCAGGTTGTAAAATGATTCTAATGAAACCTCAGGTGTAAAAAGAACAACAGATTCCACCATGTTGGTTTGTATTAAAGAGGTCCTAGAATGGAGTTAATCAACAATCTAAAACAGAGCTTTGAGCCTCTAAAAAGCACAAGAATTTCTCTTTTGGCTTTCATCTGTCCCAGGAGCCCTGATACTGGCCATTCTAAACCAGCCTTGCTGTGAAAAGAGCTGTTTTCCCCTCCCACTCGGCCAGGACATGAAAATGATAATGCGCTGCTTGCTGATTGGTTGGTTTCCCCAGAAGGCCTCAGACACTGGAGACATGCAGGTTTGAGGAGGAAGGGCTCCCCCTTATGACGTGTTAAAAGGAACCCCAGCTATGAGAACGTGTATGCCCTAATAAGCCACAATTTTTCTGTTGTACCAAAATATGTTGTTAGAAACACACAAAATATTGCCATTTATTTATAAAGCTATAATATTTAGTACATATTTTGACATACGTAGGACGCCATGTTTTCTGCACGCAATGCACTCTGGGGGCAATGACGTATATTGGTTGCACTTGGAAGAATAGCTATTGACGCTAGTGTTTGTTTACGTGCTCACCGTATTAATTATTACGTAAAATGCCGCATTGCGCTGCTTTTGGATGCAATTTCCAGTCAAAAGACAACAAGGGGAGTGATGTGAGTTTACACAGTTTTCCTACTGACAAGAAGAGGAGAAAGCATGGGAAGGTTCCTGTGGGCGGACACAACTTCCCAAAGATCCGCAGCTGTGTTCCCAACATTTTTCTCCTGATGCGTTTGAGGCTTATAGTCGACCATAACTACCTAAAGATCTCACCGGAGCGGCTGGGTATAAGTGAAGGCTGAAACTAAATGCTTAACCGACCATTTTCCCACACAAGGAGCCTAAACGCCCTCGGAGAGAAAGTAAAAAGCGCCATAGACAAGAGACACTGGACGCTCTCCTGAGCAGACAACCTGCTCCTGCAGCTGGGCGAACCGTCGGACACGCCACTTGTCACAGATGAAGCTGAAAATTCACGTCAATAAAACAAGCAGTAAGTGTAGCAATACAATGTTATCCAAACTTTACCGATGCTGCCACTCAGACAGATTCAGACACATCAGATGCAGCGGGACAGTGGCCAGCTGAAGTTGTTACCGTTGTTACTGCAAAAATGATTAGTCGTTTCACTGTATATCCTAATCATATATAAAGCACACGACAGCTCTGGATATTCTCCAAAATCATTGATATTTGACCTTTCGCCGAGCCCCGCCCCCCTTAGTTACTGTTGCCAAGTCCGACAATAAGTGGATCAAATACTGCAGCTCCGCAGATTTCCGTGATGGAAAGAAGTAGCGTGTCAGCGACATTTTTTGGAGCCATTCCTCCTCAATATCATCCAGATCGAGGCAAAAAGGGTTACAGTATGCAGTGGAGGGATACATTAGTGTCAGCTCCGCTGAGCGAAGCGTAGCAGGGAACAAGGAGTTTGGAGTTTGGGAGAAAGTCCGGCGTCCGGGGACGCGTGGATCCGAGGAACGGTGGCGGCGATGCGGTGTCCCTGTGAGCTGTCAGATGTCAGATGATCTGAGCTGCAGGCAGCTCTAACGGAGAAAAGCTCCCAGCGCTCTGCATCGCTCAGTTGATCATCTCAGCTGAGTCTGTTTATAAAATGTAACTTTTTATGCCTGTGTTTACTTTCATTTTCAATATAGTTCCCGGCCGGAGCTCGGCATTAATTCATCACGTGATCATGACACCACCCGCTGTTGCGCCAATAGGCTTAATGTGCGTTTATAAGACACATGGTTGAGGTAATATTACGCTGATTTGTCGGCACGATGTGTCTTATCTAAAAGGGTTTTGGATAGTCTGGGAGGCGGACCTCCACCCAGCCGTGGGCGGGGGGAGCACTCATGCTTGCTGGCTTGCTGGTTGAGCTCGATGAGGAGGTTCTGAAGGGAAACGAAGGAGACACGACTACTATCGAGGCTAATGCTTAGTAGGATAAATTAGGCATCATCTGGTTTGGAGTTGTCGGATAGTAACAATTGCTATGATGTGTGATTGGACAATAGCCGTTCTGGGGGCGGGGCCGGCGAAAGGCTAATTGAGTAAATATGATCACACAATAGCTAACCTTAACTTCTGCTGACAAAAATGGGAGCTCTTGACAACAAACACTCTCCCTCTTGGTTAGCATGGAGACGCATTTGCCGCACACGCACCACCGGTTTTGTCTTGCTCTCACTTCATCCCGCCCTTCTTGCTGTTCATTTTGATGCTCGTTTTGTGAAACATCATCAGTGATGTCCTCCTCATTAATGTTTCGCTCTGGTTCAAATTGAAAAGGCTGAACAGATGACATGTTTATGTCGCTGAACAGATGACATGTTTATGTCGCTGAACAGTCACTACAGGGTCCCAAAGCCGGCCAGTGCAACCAAGGTACAACCATATGACGTCACTACCTAGAGCGCTAACAGCAATGGCGACCTACAAGTTAAACTATTTTTAATAATTTTTTAAAAACAAAGACGTCAAGACGGTTTTTTACACCACTTTAATATAACTGATACTAACATTTATCTTTTAAGAACCACAAGTTTTTGTAACTGGGGTTCCTTTTAAGGAAGGCTTTGTCATAGCAGAAGTTTTTCTCTTGCCTTTTTCAACTTTCTAATTTACATAAAAAAGTAGGTAACGCATGGCTTTGACTTTTTGGCATGCTACTTTTGATCACCAAAGCTGTCTTTATTCAACAACGAGAAAAATGTTAGTTTAGATTCTAGGTCCTCTTTAAAGAACAACAAAATGTTAAATCTGAGTGTGAAAAATGGAGATCACCCAATGATCTATCAGCTTGTACAACTTCCTCCAGCAGCAAGAACAGTCAAAATCCTGATTTATGAAACATGCGGTGGCCTCTTGTACGCATGTTCCTCCGCAATCGTCTGTTGATAAATCCAAACTGTGCGTACCCAGGTGCTCTTGTCCGTTCACTGTCATTTACATACAGATACAGTACAGGCCAAAAGTTTGGACACACCTTCTCATTCAATGTGTGTTCTTTATTTTCATGACCATTTACATTGGTAGAATCTCACTGAAGGCATCAAAACTATGAATGAACACATGTGGAGTTATGGACTTAACAAAAAAAGGTGAAATAACTGAAAACATCTTTTATATTCTATTTTCTTCAAAATAGCCACCCTTTGCTCTGATTACTGCTTTTTGCACACTTTTGGCATTCTCTCCATGAGCTTCAGGAGGTAGTCACCTGGAATGGTTTTCCAAAAGTCTTGAAGGAGTTCCCAGAGGTGTTTAGCACTTGTTGGCCCCTTTGCTCTTCTCCCTGTACACCAACAGCTGCACCTCCAACCACGAGTCTGTCTAATCAAGTTTGCAGACGATACCACCGTGATTGGACTCATCTCTGATGGGGATGAGTCTGCCTACAGAATGGAGGTGGAACGGCTGGTGTTCTGGTGCAGCCACAACAACCTGGTGCTAAACACCCAGAAGACAGCTGAGGTTGTTGTGGACTTTAGGAAGCACACAGCCCCCCCCCCCCCATAACCCTGTCTGACACTCCCATCACGATGGTGGACTCATGTCGCTTCCTGGGCTCCACCATCACCCAAGACCTCAAGTGGGAGCCCACCATCACCTCCATCATAAAAAAGGCCCAGCAGAGGATGAACTTCCTGAGGCAGCTGAAGAAATTCGACCTGCCAGCACAGTCGATGAGGCAGTTCTACACCGCAGTCATTGAGTCCATCCTCACCTCCTCAATCACCGTGTGGTATGCTGGAGCCACCACCAGGGACAAGAAGAGGCTGCAGCGTGTTGTACACTCTGCTGAGAAGGTCAAGGCTGTAAACTCCCCTCCATACAGGACCTGTACACCTCCAGGACATTGAGGCGTGCAGGTCGGCTCACAGCTGACCCGTGTCATCCAGGACACTGTCTCTTTGACCCGCTCCCATCTGGCAGGAGGTTCAGATCCATTCGGACCAGAACCTCTCGCCACAAGAACAGTTTCTTCCCCTCTGCTGTTGGACTCATGAATGTCAATCCTAGGGCTGCCCACTCCAGTCGCTTGGTCCCAGTCACATGACCCGGTGTTGTGTTTGTACCTGAAGCTGATCCACTCTGATTAGTACCTGCACTGTGTATATAGTAGCTGCTTCTCTAATTATTGCCACTTTTTATAATAATTATTTTATCATGAGTATATTATTACTTCTTATATTTGCTTATCTCTTATTTTTTATCTTTCCTAATGTTGTGATTTCTCACACATCTGGCAATAAACCCCTTCTGATTCTGATTCTGCCTTCACTCTGCGGGCCAGCTCACCCCAAACCATCTCGATTGGGTTCAGGTCCGTGACTGTGGAGGCCAGGTCATCTGCCACAGCACTCCATCACTCTCCTTCTTGGTCAAATAACCCTTATGCCTTCAGTGAGAATCTACCAATGTAAATGGTCATGAAAATAAAGAACACACATTGAATGAGAAGGTGTGTCCAAACTATTGGCCTGTACTGTATATCCTCAATTAACCATATTTGGTCACACCACATCCTCAGCTTGTGTGGGGAATCCCTGTGTTCTTTCTAGAAAAAAAAATTAATTGACAGCGAGATCTAAGCACTGGCTGCCGAAGTGCAAGAGAACCAAACAAGTTGCAGAGGTTGTAAACGTGGTTGGGACAGAGGAGAGGTCCCTGTCAGGAATAAATAAAAATGGCTCCACATAAAATTGAATGTGACAAATCGTAGAGTAATGGGTTGTCATTTACATTTTGCATTTAAGGAGTATTTGGAGTTAGTTTTATTTGGAAATGTCTGAGAGTGCAGCCTCTTCTGAGCCGTCATTCAAGTTGACCTTGTGTTCCCTGAAAGGCGCTTTAAATAAAACGTATTATTAATATTCAGTCTGGTTACCTTGACAATACGTGTATGATCGGGGAGCAGAGGAGGTTCGGGGGGTGGGGGGTTGTCGTCGTTGTGAAATAGAATATGGACTGAAATCGGATTTGTGTGGTTTTTGTGTCGCTCCACAAAGGGTTCCAAATCACGGCATAACTCCAGAAGGGTCTCCTTCAGGAAGCAGATCAGTGCGTTTCCTCCAGAGCGCGCACTCTGCCAAATCCTAAGCTTTGGAATGCACTCCCACTCTCAGTGCGTCCTGCTCCCTCTCTTGCACATTTTAAATCCAGCCTTAAGTCACAGTTCTTCTGAATGGCTTTTGGCCGGTAAATTTTTCAGCAAATTTCCCTATAATTGATTTCTTTTATTTTACTGTATCACTTTGTTCTTTTTTTAACACAGAGAAAAGATAGTTTTACCTTTCTTGCTGACGTTTCGACCACCAGCTGTGGTCATCCTCAGAGCTAAGTCGCTGTCGGCGGCTTCACTTCCTTCTCCGTTCATCCACGGGCAGCAGGGGACGGTGTCGCCCTCTGCTGCCCGCGCTCTCCTCACCGATGACACAGTCCCATGCGTGATCCAATGTGTAAACCCCATCATCTCTGTTCATGGTTGTGTCCACGTCTCCTTATTTCTATCGTCCGGTTTCTCCTATGTATGATAAGACAAGATACCAACAGGACATAAGTGTGGAGTCATATATGAAATCCTATGCAAACTATGCAATAAAACATTAACAGGAGAAACCGGACGCCAACTCAACACACGAACAATAGAACATAGAAAGGAGTGTGAGAAGGAAATGAGAAGAAAACACACAAGAGCAGCGAAACAGGAAGCAGAAAGTACAATTAAAAAATCAGCTGTAACAGATCACTGCACAAGAGAAAATCATATAATAGACTGGGACAAAACAAGAATCATAAACACAGAACTACAAAAATCCAAAAGATGGATAAAAGAAGCGATAGAAATAAGGAGACGTGGACACAACCATGAACAGAGATGATGGGGTTTACACATTGGATCACGCATGGGACTGTGTCATCGGTGAGAAGAGCACGGGCAGCAGAGGGCGACTACGTCCTCTGCTGCCCGCGGATAAACGGAGAAGGAAGTGAAGCCGCCGACAGCGACTTAGCTCTGAGGATGACCACAGCTGGTGGTCGAAACGTCAGCAAGAAAGGTAAAACTATCTTTTCTCTGTGTTAAAAAAAAGAACCAAGAAGAAATACACAGAATGAATGCACAAAATACTTTTATTTTACTGTTTTATCCTCCTTTTGCTCTTATTCTGTCATTTTTATCTTGTTATTGTAACTAAATTTTATGTTTTTTCTCAATTTGTGTTGCATTGTTGATTTTATGTTTTATCAGCCTGTTGTAAGTTCTTTAATTGTGGGGGCTCGTTTTAACATTAGTTTTACTGCTCTAACCCTAACCCTCTTCCTGTGTTTCACTTTGGTCAGCTGACATGCTGTTTTTAAATGTTATCTCCAAATAAATGTGGTATGGTATCCTCCAGTGACACAAAATCAGCCATGCTACAATGTCAGATTCCTGTCGGTCACATGTCTTTTATAGGTTTTAGTGCCACGTATATGGCACAGCTCTTTTTTCACCGAAATAATTATTTATTGGGTAGAATACTTTGTGTATGAGGAACATGTGTTGATGACTGAGACCTTCAGTATTGCAGTTCCCCTGTTCTACCAATAGATGCTGTTCGTACGCATGGTCTGAGATTTTCTTAGGAACATTTTAACGAACAAAGAAAATGAGGAATACCACACAATGCGTAAATCAGTTCCTACGCACGACATACTCACAGATCTGTGCGTAAGTACGGTTGATAAATGAGGACCGTGGTTTAAAGTCTTTGTGCTTGTGTTGTATTTGTCCTCCTTAGAATGTACAAAGAATGAAAGCTTCTCTTCCCAGACATCTGGAGAAACATCTGAAGGAAAAGTGCCTCAGCCTCCTCTCCTACTACCAGCCTGAATGGGGTAAAGCTGATGAGATTCATCTGTCACTTCTTGTCAAATAAACTTTTAACTCATTTCCTCCATTGACACGGTGACCAGGATGATGTTTTGTCAACTCTCTTAGAATACGAGAGCGAAGGTCTGAAGAGCAACAAGCTGGTTCATCTATCGAGCCTGTTGGACAACGAGAAGAGAAGATCAGAAACTCTGAAGGAGACGTGTCGGGAAAACACGGTCCAGTTGCAAAGACTGACCCAGCTCTACCTCTCTGTAGGTATTCATGAGTGTTTATAATTAACCCTATTGGGTCTGCATCGTATGAAAAATAACTTTCACACATTTACTGCATTTGCGTGAATGAACACTTTATTAGGTACACCATCATGTTGGTGCCAACTTGGACCCCTTCTGCCTTCAGAACCAAAGGTTCTGGACTTGATTGAGAACTGGTGAAGACAGAGGCCATAGGAGTCCAATTGAACTCATCGTCATGTTCTAGACACTAGTTTGAGATGGTCTGAGCTTTTTGACATGGTGCATTTTCCTGCTGGAAGCAGCCATCAGAAGATAGTTTCACTGTGATTGGCTGATTAGATCTTTATAAACAAGCAGTTGAACAGGTGTACCTAATAAAGTAGCTGGTGAGTGTAAGTTTTATGTGTACATTTCTACAGTTAAAAAGGAGAAAAATTCATGTTATTTAGTCTTTTTTTTTGTAGAAAGACTTTTGGGTTTAAGCCAGTGTCCCTCTATAGGCTCTTCGCGGTCTGGACCTGGCCTGCGAACCTCAACTTTCTGTCCCTCAAGCTGTGACCTAGGCAGTGATTGTGTGCGCTCTATTTAAATAACAGGAAGACCACTGCCCCTGTGTCAGCTTCACAACAGAGCAGCGGTTCAGTCTTCTCCGTGTTATTAACAGTCTGTCACTCACACATTACCGCTGCTCATCTGCTTGAGCGACGCGTTTACTTTCAGTTTCAAAGCTGCTCGTTCATTGATTATTCCTCTGCAGTTGTTCGGATGGGAAGAAAGTGGCTTGTTCTAAATTGTCGACTAAAAGAAAAGTGGACAATGAAAATATACAGTTTAAAGATGAATGGACAAAACAATTTGCATTTACTCTTCCTGCATCCAGCACCAGAATAATGTGCTTAATTTGTTTATTAACACATGATGAACACACAGGCTTCCAAACTCTCTGGACATCTCCTGTGATGTAGTTTCAACAAATGTCCCTCAATTTTCTCAAAGATCTTAATAAGAACAACAAAAATAAATACAATGAAGTCATCCTGTGAAGCTGCAAGCTGAATTTTAGTTACTTCTGTGCATATTAGCCAGCGAGCCGTTCCGCTGTCATTTGGCCGACCAGATTTCGAAATGAGGGATGGCTTTTAAATTTGATGGCAAGCAGTCCCCGTTTTCTGTAATATCTAGTCTAGAATTTGCATTTTGTGTAAGTAAAATAAAAATCTGATTATTGCACAAATCATTCGCCAAACATGTTGAACTAGTGGAAATCGCAGATTCATTGTGGGGGTCACCCCAGCATCCCTGTTTCCCCCTTTAACTGCTCCCTAATGCAAATGACCTGAGATGCGGTTCGTTTATTAACACATGATGAACACACAGGCTTCCAAACTCTCTGGACATCTCCTGTGATGTAGTTTCAACAAATGTCCCTCAAC
This sequence comes from Aphyosemion australe, assembly GCA_006937985.1. Taxonomy (NCBI): domain Eukaryota; kingdom Metazoa; phylum Chordata; class Actinopteri; order Cyprinodontiformes; family Nothobranchiidae; genus Aphyosemion; species Aphyosemion australe. The sequence continues at coordinate 150,975 of SSNS01000743.1, read as the reverse complement.
TGTTTCAGCTGAGTGTCCCATTTTAATAATAATAAGCCACAATAGGGCTAAGTAATAAAACACAAGTCTGACCCCCCCCCCCCTCACCCCCAGCGCACAGCCATCACTTGTGACCTGTGGATCAGCTGATCCAGAGGCAGAAATAAAGGATAAACCTCCAATCTCATTTTAATGTTGTCAACAATAAACGCAGCAAAGCATAATCTTACCTGCAGTTATTCACTAGTAGGGCTGCACAATATATCGTATTATTATTATATAATGTATTGTCATCGCAATATCAGCATGCACAAATAGGCATATTGCAAAGAACAGAAAAAAATTGCATTTAATGGTCTTCTCAGATTTTTGCTACACATAATGCATTTTGTCAATCAAACAGAAGCATGAAGTTTTTGACAAATCAAATAGAGCCCTTCACCCATTTGGCCAATCGGTTGGGTTCTTATAGGTTAGATGCCTTGGTGCCTAGGTGGACGGCACTTCATTTGGATGGTTAGCAAACACCTGAGTTAGCTTAGAGAGCGTCACAATGACTGAGGGTAAGACGTGTGCGGAAAATGTTAGCGAGAAAGAACTCATAATTCAAACAGCATGACTATTATTTCAAAGTACTTGTGTTCAACAAACACAAGTACTTTGCAAGACATGCCAAACACTTGTGGCAACCACGAGGGGAAACATGACAGATCTCCGTTGTCACCGCCAACACAACCATAAAGATCTATATACTGGGCTCTAGAAAGCTAGCGTTAGCAAACCCAAAGTCTCTGACGTTAAGACAAGTAGGAGCACAACAGCCCAGCAGATGCCCATGGGTGGAACTCTTTATGAGAAACCATCAAAGCAGTACAAGGAAATAACGGAAGTAGTCGGTAAGTGTATTATGGCTACGGGAGTAAACATATCCGTTTAGCTCTGTCAATGTTCTACAGCGTTGTCCTAATGCTTTAAATAGCTCCAACATATTTTAGTAATTATTTTTTAAATAAAATATTGAAATAGATATTTGCTAATTTTGTAATGTAAACTTGCATGATTTCATTTTGTTACTGTATTAATACAAATGATGGAGGATGGAGTGGTGTGTCTAAAGTATATATACAAAAACTGCAGATTTAAGTATTTATTTATTGCAAGTCATATCGTCATGGCAATATTAATCAGTGTTATTGCATATCGCAGGTTTTCCTAATATTGTGCAGCCCTATTCACTAGTGAAGAAAACGTAACTCCTATGAGCAGGGACAGCCATTCTTTCCTGTGGGACACCCACTTTTCCAGGTTCTGGCTAATACCCTGCATCTGTGACTCAACAAACAACACATAGCAACAGACTGCAACAGAGTTTCATGGATTTTGGGGAAACACAAGAAGCATTTCTATGATGCAGAAATGATAAAAGAATGTATGACTGAAGTGATGGAAAGCATGTTTGAAGGCAAACAAAAAGAGGAAATGACAACTACAATTAAGCAAATCCCTCTCAGACTCTACGGCAGCAAGACGAACAGAACGGAATAATAAATGCAGAATGCCTTTCCTTAGCTGTGGATGAATTTATTACAGGGGTTTTATTTTTAGTTTCATTTAAGTGTTCATTTGAATTCATTACTAAATGGAAATTGCATTGTATACTTGTTGCTGTTGTGATTGAAGAAGGCAAGTTGTGTTCAAACTAATTGTGTTAAGGTGCGTTGATTAACAAATGATGACTCGTTAAAATGTTTTAATGTGGCCCTTTGAGACTTGTATTTGAGTACCCCTGGTTTAGGGTATTCCTGTTAAAGTTTCACTTACACTTAAGTCTGGACATATTTGAATTATTTTATCAGTAAAGATTAGTTATTCCAGCAGTTATTGCAAGTCAGTCTGGCCATGATGAACCAAAACAGACCTATGTTTTGAAAAAACCCACCATCGTGTTAATCACATGGAATCAGGTACTAGAGATGAAAGTCTGACGCATAAACATGTTAAACTGGATCATTTTAGTAAGCGACTGTGGAGCTGGATACTGTTAGAAAATATATTTATACAAAAAAAGAAGAAATGACAAACATTTGATCTACAGCCTGAATTTAAAGCCATAAATAAGTTATGTAAATAAATGTGTCCTTCTTAACTTGCGTTTTTTTATTTCTTTATTTATTTTTACTAACCAGGAGATGATTAAGTGCCTTCAGCTTCTCCAGACTCTCATTTTGGACCACCGGTTGAAGATCCAGACAGAGCTGGACAAGAAGAAATTGGATTACTTTGAAAGCAAATTTGAATTAGTCTTACAGAAGATAAAGTGAGTACTTTCCCTGCTTATGTTGCCCTTTTCAGAGACATTAATGATAGGAATATACATAAAGCAAAACCAGTTATTAGATATTTGTTTTTCTGGGGGCTAAATAGAGCTGGGCGATAAATCACAAATTTATCGTTATTCTAACTCTAACCGATATAATTTTTCCCATGTGAATACATACAATAAATAAAATGAAAAGGTGTGTAGATTGGCGACGTTCATGTCCCTTTAAGAAGCTGTACCACCTGGAGTTGCATGACAACATGACTCAACCTAATACTAGTGACAGCCCCATCTAGTGGACAACTTTTGTTTTTGCACATACATGTAGTTATCGTCCAGTATACTGTTATCGATGTGAACTCCTCAATACACCATGATATTGATTTTAGGCCATGTCGCCCAGTCCTAGGGCTAAAAATGTTTGACATGTTTTTGTTTAAATAATAATCTGCATGAGTTTAGTTACGGGCTGTTAGGTCCCTGTACGACCAGTGTCAGAGCTTGGTCCGCATTGCCGGCAGTAAGTCGGGCTTGTTTCCGGTGAGAGTTGGACTCCGCCAAGGCTGCCCTTTGTCACCGATTCTGTTCATAACTTTTATGGACAGGATTTCTAGGTGCAGCCAAGGTGGTGAGGGGATCCGTTTTGGTGGCCTAAGGATCAGGTCTCTGCTTTTTGCAGATGATGTGGTCCTGTTGGCTTCGTCAGAACGTGATCTCCGGCTTTCGCTGGAGCAGTTCGCAGCCGGGTGTGAAGCAGCTGGGATGAGAATCAGCTCCTCTAAATCCGAGACCATGGTCTTGAGTCGGAAAAGGGTAGAATGCCTTCTCCAGGTCAGGGACGAGGTCCTGCCCCAAGTGGAGGAGTTTAAGTATCTCGGGGTCTTGTTCACGAGTGAGGGAAGGGTGGAGCGTGAGATCGACAGGCGGATTGGTGCTGCATCTGCAGTGATGCGGGCGTTGTACCGGTCTGTCGTGGTGAAGAGAGAGCTGAGTCGAAAGGCGAAGCTCTCAATTTACCGGTCGATCTACGTTCCTACCCTCACCTATGGTCACGAGCTTTGGGTAGTGACCGAAAGAACGAGATCGCGGATACAAGCGGCCGAAATGAGTTTTCTTCGCAGGGTGGCTGGGCTCTCCCTTAGAGATAGGGTGAGGAGCTCGGTCATCCGGGAGGGGCTCGGAGTAGACCCGATGCTCCTCCACATCGACAGGAGCCAGTTGAGGTGGCTCGGGCATCTGATTAGGATGCCTCCTGGACGCCTCCCTGGTGAGGTTTTCTGGGCACGTCCAACCGGGAGAAGACCCAAAGGAAGACCCAGGACACGCTGGNGTTTTCTTCGCAGGGTGGCTGGGCTCTCCAAAAGAGATAGGGTGAGGAGCTCGGTCATCCGGGAGGGGCTCGGAGTAGACCCGATGCTCCTCCACATCGACAGGAGCCAGTTGAGGTGGCTCGGGCATCTGATTAGGATGCCTCCTGGACGCCTCCCTGGTGAGGTTTTCTGGGCACGTCCAACCGGGAGAAGACCCAAAGGAAGACCCAGGACACGCTGGAGAGAGTATGTCTCTCGGCTGGCCTGGGAACGCCTTGGGATTCCCCCGGAGGAGCTGGCCCAAGTGGCTGGGGAGAGGGAGGTCTGGGCTTCCCTCCTTAGGCTGCTGCCCCCACGACCCGACTCCGGGTAAGCGGCAGAAAATGGATGGATGAGTTTAGTTGTTAAAAATGGAGACTGTTAAAATAACATGCATAGTCAGACTACAAATGAAAAGTACAGCACCGATCAACAGTAGGACCACTGTCACGTGGTTAAAAATATTCTGTTTACGTTAGCGATTGGAGGGAGTACATAAATACTCTGTCCTTTTACCTAATGTTGAAAACACACGTAGAGATAGGAGTTAGAATTAAAAAGAAAAAAAAGTCACTCACCCTGAAATTACATAAAGATGTTATTATTATTATTATTATTATTGTTATTGTTATTAGAAAATGAAGCAACAATCCTGCCAGTAAAGCCACTGTTACCAGATTTAAAATGAGGAATGTTGTGTAAATCAGTGAGTTAATTGTATTTGGATCGAGACAGAACCAGCTGAGATGGATTCTGACCTATTAATAACTTCACTGACAAGTCTGATGTTCTTAATGCAGTGACTCAAGAATGTCTTTTTAGAGTTTAAGACATTATTAAACTATCACAGATTTTAAAAAATCTTCAGCTTAATTTTTAACTTCTAGTCATTACTAATCAATCAGTAACTCCAGTGATTGAGATATCACACAGGTGTGTGTTACAGATGTGAGGATGAGTTCTGGAGGTCACGGTGATATAACGGGCGGGTGTGTTTTTTCTGCCACATATAATGAAGGATGTAGCTTGGTCCTTCCTGTGGACCTGAAAGTAAAGAAATGCTGCTAATGGTTGCTCTGCATGATCTCATCCTCACAATGGTGTGGAAGCTGTAAGTTGTGGAAAAGTGCTGCTGTCCACTTCCATCTTAAGGATAAGCAACACCTGTGGACAGCAGTGTTGAAATTCTGGAAAGAGGTGGTTTGAGTGAGGAGGAAAACATGCATCGTTGTCCAAAGAGAAGAAAAATCAGGAAACAGAAAATGATTTCTCAGGTTGGACCTAGTCAGCATCTATTGCCACCTACACCATCGAGACCATTTCTGCTCACAGAAAAATAAGGTAAGAAATGTTCTCTTTTACTACCATGCTGTTTTATAATCAGCATTTCTTTGCACAAAAGATTTTGGGTCAAGAGTTCCAGATCCTAGCTGATGAGTACTGCAGACTACGGCAGGAGATAAATGTGAAGAAGTGGGCTCTGAAGGAACTGACCCAGAACAATGATGTGTAAAGACGTGTTTAGAATGACATTCTAGCCTCGATATCTGCCACTAAACTATGTGGGGAATTATTACCACAGGAATTATAGAATGTACAGTATTGTGACTTCTACCTTTGAATAACTTCAATATCAATAAAGGACCCATGTTTTTGTTTTATTACCATGGTAACTATGGGATGCTGTGGCTCAATGGGGAGAGAGATCCCTGGCCCTGCAGGCCGCATGTCAGAAAATCCATGGGCAAGAAACTGAGTCCTGACCTTACAAATGGCAGCGCAGTGCTCAGGGTTTGGATGGGTTACCAGCTCCAGTGGCCTAGTGGTATGAGTGTCCGCCACGGGACTGGGAGATTGGGGTTGGAATCTTGGTCAGGTCATACTAAAGACTTTGAAAAAATGGGACCCAATGCGGAGACGTAATTTCACCAGTGTGTGACAATGACTTGGGACTTTTAACTCTAACATGCAGAGAAATAATTTCCCAAAGGGAAACACAAAGTGGAGCATTTTTTAAAACGTGATATTATCTTCTGCATAAATCAGTGTAGAAACAGGTTTTTACTCATATGATCACCAGGGCCCGGTTTTTCAAAAGGTTTAATCCGGATAAAATTGATCCGGATTTAGTAAACCTTTTTTTTTTTGCGATCCGTAATCCAGCTTACTTTTGAGCCAGTTTTTCAAAGCAACATCGGATTGGAACAATCTGATCCGGATAGGAACTTTTCAGGATCACCAACTCTGGATAACCAGTGCTCAAACAGGATATGAAATCACAACGTAGAGCTACAGATATGTAAAGAGCAACAAGTAGAATAGCCAGTGTGGGATCAATATAAGTTTATGTTTATTTGAAATGAAAACACACATTTACAAGAAACTAACACTGCTCATTGCAGAGCAAGAGGTGCTTTGCATCCCTTACCTACCTGAGAGTGGAACCACAGAATGCATGCAACATAACCCTTGCCTGTATTGTCCTGCACAACATCGCTACTAAGCGCAATGTCCCTCTCTGTGCTGACAATGATGCACCTGAGCCCCTTGGAGACCCTGAGCAACCTCCAGCATTCCGCCACAACGAGCAAACAGGACATGCAACAAGGGACACAATAGTTAGACACTATTTCTGATTTGAATTTGTTTTGGATTTCAAACATCAGTGATTGCCATTCTTTGCATTTTTTTGGGTTATTCTGTAATCATGGCATGCATCACTAATAAATATTCTAGAGTCAGAATAAAATGTATTGTTTTGGTCAGTTTTGACAGCTGTTTGGGGGATTATTTTATGAGGCCAAACTCTGTCTACTAGGCCTCTACTGAAAGGCTGAAAGGATATCTTGCAAGATACTGCATGAACCATATGTAGGATTATTTGATACATTTTTAACGTTTTCATTTACATTTTGGGCATGAAATCCACGCTGAATCCACCCTTCTGATGGGATCAGTTTAATCCAGATATTTTGGATCAAAGTTCTGAAAAACCCAAACTAAAAGTTTGATCTGAATCAAAACCAAGATTGGATTAGGTAATGAGCCACTGGCAGTGACTTTTAACACATACATAAAATAAACTTTTTTAGAATTTCAGGTGGCAGCTACATTTAAAAAAATCTTCATAAGTGATTTAGTTCCTTGCACAAATATATATGAAAAATATATGTTGTAACTGTAACTTTTGCTGCCTCTTGGTCAGGACTCCCTTGAAAATGAGGTTTTTTATCTCAATGGGACCTTCCTGGTTAAATAAAGAATAAATAAAAATAAACAAATGTAAACTGATATTGCTGTCTTTATGCAGTTTGCAGTACAATCCACAAGATGGGAGTGTGTACTCAACTTTGACAGTTACCTAGTTTATTAGTTGACCTAGTTAGTTGTTTCTATGGTATAACAGACACAACCTCCGCCATCATTCAAGTGTGTAATCGAAGCTCTTAGCAGAGACAACGTTATCCAGTCAGTCCATAAAAAGGAAGGTTTTGTCATGTTAAACAGTCTCTTTCACGTTGACGATCTTTGTCACAGATGCCCTCTCTGAGAACCGGAAGTGAGTCAGAGTAAAGCATCTCGCGATGTTAGTGCTCTCTCTGGTCTCCTCTCCACATCACCATCACCACCATCCCCATCAGCAGCAGCTGCAGCCCCGCCTCAGCCCACATCTGTCAGCCAGCTCACCGAACCGCTGCTCCGTCCATCGGAGCGGCATGCCCACATTCACAGCGGCTCCAGAGAAGTGGATCTTAATCGAAGGGGCGCCATGTCCGAAGTTCGGAAATTCACCAAGCGGTTGAGTAAACCCGGGACGGCTGCTGAAGTCCGGCAGAGCGTGTCTGAAGCCGTGAAGAGCACCGTGGAGCTTGTGGTGAGCGAACTGGTTTAGTTAATGGAACGTAAACTAGCTAGTTAGCCTGCTAACTCCCCTCCTCCTGCTTTCATGGGGAAAAACTAGCTACATTTACTCAATATCCTATTCTGCGTTGCCGCAGATAATCCGCCTCACTGCGGGTTTTATTGACATGCTCCGTGGAGCCGACCCTCGGCTTTCTGCTGCGTACTCTGCCTGTTTGAGACACTGACTTTGTCCCCGGGCTCACATGGTTTTCTTTTGTGTACTGGCGGATTGGACAGTTGCAGCATGGCTCTTGTCTCAGTTCTGCTCAGAATCCACACACATCTCAGAGGCTTGTCTACTGGTGTGGAGGCACTGGGAAGCTGTGGAGCTGACAGTTTCCCATCATGTGAGTGGGCAGCAGAGCAGTAATCAGGGATTAGACGCAGTCTGCTGGTAGTGGTGTGTGTGTGTGTGTGTGTGTGTGTGTGTGTGTGTGTGTGTGTGTGTGTGTGCGTGCGCTCTGACTTGATAGCAGCCTACCCTTTCCTTGTTTTAGTGACATTGACACATCTTTGGGTCTTGCTGGTAGGATTGGGCTAGTTTGGTTTAGTCTGAAGTCTCATGATCCTCAGAGTGACGCAGTCAGCTTCCCAGTGAAACAACCTTGTGATGAGGATGAGTTTTTGTGTATTTTTGCAGCCATGTAGAATATTTGTGTGTTTCTCAGCTCTGCAGATGCGGGTTTGCTGCTCATTTTGTGTCTGGAAACAATTCCTGTTTTGTGGAGGGTGGGAGACCCATGCTGCTCTCACATGCGGGACTCCCCCAGGCATGTTGTGACAGTCCTTTCTGTTGCTGCTTCATTCCCAACTTCCTCATCCCTGATTTTGCTTCCATATCCCAAATATTTGATTTATTTAATCAAAGAGTTTGCGTCAATTATCCAAGGGTCTCACTGCTATGCCTCCTTGGGAAAGTCTGTCTTTGACCGATTGTTGAACCTCGCATTCAGGCTTTCACCCATGCTGTTGGAGCAGATATTCACCCTTTTTGGAGGGGATTTTAGGAAGTGCATGGTTCTCTGGTCCACGTTTGTTTTGTGGACAGTGTTAGGGCTTATGACTGTGTACCAGGGTCACTTTTAATCCAGTCTTTGTTGTTGACACAGAGTTGAGGTTGCAGGTTGGTCTCCATCAGGACTGCCCTGATCCTGTTTGTGGTGTTCCTGGACCAGCTCGACACTCATGGAGAGGACGGAACCTGAGGGTCTCATCTCATATTTGCTGATGATGGAGTTTGTTTGTGTGATCAAGCAGTGTTCAGCCACAATGACACTATCTGACAGCTGCAGTTATCCCATCAGCAGCTCTTTAAGTTGAGGCCCAAGTATAAATAAAGCTTCTGATTGTAATATTTTATTAATCTGACCCTTTATTTTTTAGTTTTGTGTTGATTTAAGAGGCAGGAGTTGTTTTTCTGCTTCCATTTCAAAAAAGGAAATGACTATTTGAAATGAAGGTTTTGGGAAGTAAAAGAATGAAAAGTTTCTGTTGACAACACAGAGAAACACGACTATTTTAGTCTCCTGGATATGACGATGTGTTAATCCCACCTTTGGTACGTTGCTGCACTGAATGTTATTCAAGACACAAATGAGTATTTTTAACCGTTGGTTCTTTCTGCTGCGCTCCCTGTGTACATATCTTGATTAAAACAACTTTAATTTGGAGTTTGCTAAATAGTGTGAATCAGAGATCATTCTCATATAAGCAGCCCCGTATAACTACAGGTTCTGATCACTGACAACATCCTGGTTAGTCTTTCAAGTAAAAGTCACTCAAACCGACATTCGTTTACCGCCAAAAGCATTCGGAGACAAACCCCACTAAGAGGGGTAGATTAGCTTGAGTTGCCAGTGTCTTATGTGCTGTGGATGACAGTCAGAGCCATTGCCAGTTGTCACAAGTGGGAGCTAATAGCTCTGGCTGGAGTATAACTTGTTAAATGTACGACACAAAGGATTGAGGTGGTTTTGAAGGTTTGTTTTTTTAGACCTGCTCCCCCACGTTCAGCTTTGTGCTCAGCCGACCCAACACACCCACTATGGAATGATTGGCCAGCTGAAGTTCATGCCTTCCTACTAAAGCGAGCCTCTGATTGGCGGCTAGAATCACCCAGCAGTGGCTTTCTGCATAAAGTGATTCATTATCAGTCTGGATGCAGTGGGGTAAACATCTTCTCTGACTGCAGCTCGGACCAGCCGTGGCAGTGCGAGGACTAACTGCTGTGCAGCACCACTGCTCAAAGATACAGTAGGAAGCAGTGTGCTTCATATCAGAGTCTCCAAAAGCATCACTGCACACAGCCTCTTTTGTTTGCTAACTTAAGGAGGACACCACTGACTTCTCCATAAGTCTTTTGCCCCCCCCACATGCTCGGAGACATCTGCATTCCTGAGAAGGCCGTGTGAACCACAGACATCTTGGTGTGAACGGAACCTGGTCACGTGGGGGTGGGCCGATTCAACCGGACCGGGCTAGATGTGAAAAGGCCATTAGTGACTGGGTCTGAGTGTTCTGCTTCCAGACTCTTGGTTAGAACGTGTAAGACCTAATAAATGAGAAAGGATGTGTATTTGTTTTCTCCCACCAAGTGTTGGGTCATCTAGCATCTCAGTTTGATTGTTTCACAATTAGCCAGCAATTCCTGATCTCCTTTCCTGTTGTGTTAAAGCAGAACTAGCTCTCATTTGCCGTTCCTTCTCTCTTCCTTTCATCAAGAGTGCTGTTGCACTGCTGTGCTACTAACTTGTTGTGCTGTGGTTGTTGCACATGACAGGAAGTGGAGCTGCTGTGAGGGGTGTTACAGCCGTGTGTGATGGTTTTAGCAGAGCTGGCTCAGTGCTCATTTCGGTGTGTAATGGTTGCCAGAGTTTAGCAACTGTAAAGAAAATAAACTCCTACAAGATTAATTTATGATACAAACTTTAGTTTGAGACTCAGAGTCTGGTGGAAAAATCTGCAGAACACACGCTCCTGCAACCACCTGATTTTCAGGCCAAATGACAGGTTGGAAAACTTTTCAAAGGAAAACATTTTTCCATAAGCAGCTTGTGCACAGCGTGGTTTTAAAGACCTTAGACATAACTGGATTATTTTTTGAAACAAAAAAGTAGATTTACAGAAGTTGCAGCATCACAGTTGGAAAAACCCTCAAATATCTGCTTCATTTTGTAGTTGTTGTGTAATAACCTGATTCATTTTATCTATAGAGCACTTCGCATTCAAACTGAACACAACAGAAAGTTAAAAATCAGTAGAAACCACAGAAACAGAAAATGTAATAATGAATGAAGAGTTATCATAGATGTTCCACAGGTACACGCTAGAAAATGAACATTTTATATAAAAGTTATTGGAGTAGAGCACACAGAAAACAAAGCAAAAACTTATTTTGGTTGTGATAGAGACTAACACATCCACCAGTTTAGATTCAGTGGATTTTTCATACATTTAATTTGTATAAAGAAAAGACAAAAATACCTAAAACTATTTATCACAGTTCTTCAGGTAATGAAATTTTTATCGTGTGGTTTAAACTCAAAGTGTCTTCAAACATGACGGTGACATTTTTAACTTTCTCCTGTGGTTTGAGGCCATGGCTCATAAATTACACTGAGCTCCCTCTCAGATTGTCTGCCAGTATTTGTTTCATCTTGATTGAGCTGCACAGTTTTGTGGCCTCTATGGTTAATAATCTAGACGTAGCCATGTCTCGATCAAGACTTGACCTCTGATACAGATCTGAGTCATCTAACGTATATATCTGCTGATGCTGAAAGTCCCTCTTTGGTTCTTGTGTTGTTTTTTGTTTACGGTACAGACTCCAGACCATCAGGACATTAAATTCATTAACATTAAAGCATGTGAGCTTCTGTTGAGGATCTCAGTGTAGGGAGACAGTTTATCCACAATAATCACAGGATTTGTCTCATTATTCTTTCAACAAAAAGGACAAATAAGTCAAATCAAACAGAATTATGTTTAATAAACACTGTTTGACTTTTTTCCTCTGTCTGCTCCTTGGACTGAGAACACCCGTTTTATTGGAAAGACTTATTTTGACTACAGGAATCTATTTTTCATCATCAGTGGTTTGTACAAAGATGTTGACGTTGCATTTTTTTGCTGACTAGAAAAGGTCATCACTGTTCATGTGGTTTAAATAAACCCTCGATTCTTTTGAAATTATGTCAAGGGTTTTTATTTGGTTATCAAATACCAGCTCCGGTGACCTAGTGGTAGAGTGTCCGACCCGGGACTGGGAGATCGGGGTTCAAATCCCGGTCGGGCCATACCAAAGACTTTGAAAAAATGGGACCCAATGCCTCCTCGCTTGAAATTAAAATGTGTAGGACCAAAGATAAAACCCTGTGGAACTTCACGAATCACCTTATAGCTGTTCCTTTTATTCTAGTACATGGTCTGTGTGTGATACCAGCTTTAAACCAAATAAAAACAGATATTGATATGTTTGTGAAATTCAGAAGAATTTTTTGTGTTGACGTTCGTGTGGAAGTTAGTCATGGGGGATTAGAAGGTGTGTTGTAGTCCAGTAACAGGAATGGCATGTCTTGTTTACCATCTTTCAACACTGTTGAGAATTGAACCTCCATCATGTTTGTGTATAAAGTGTATTTCCTGTAAACTCTTTTCCTGCTGCCGTGTTAGTTCCTCCATATGAATGCTGCCACGTCGACTGTGGCTTACCTTTTCAGTTCCTAATGCACAATCAAACCTCCCAACAGCCTGAGAAAGTATTTGAAAGTGTTTTTATTGACAGAACTCTTGAAGAACTGGTTTATTGTCACCTCTAATCCATACACGGTTATTCTTTAAGGTCCTTCATCTCTCATTATTCCACACGAATTTCCAAAACCCAGTTACCACGTCAGAACCATTACAAAAATCTCAGACGGTATCATTTGGTCTAAAACAGTAAAGCTGAGGATTTTCACCACTTGGTAAACATTTACTTTATGAACTTTAGCAGAGTCTGTAGAGCCTCTCAGCTCTGTAACGCTTGCATGGAAACCTAAACGTCTATGATGGAAACATGGCGAGCACAAGGTGGAGAACCAATGGCTCGTATTCTCTCTGTTGCAGAACACAGTCAGCCGTTTGTTCACTAAACTCATCTGCTGTGAATGTTTCAGGATTCAGAATCTGCTCAGACCCACAGAACATGGTCTGATTACTTCTGCTCAGATCCAAAACACTTGGAGGCTTACTGGCTCAGACACCAATTATCTCTGCTTAGCTTCAAGTTCCTGAAATCACGTCTTGACCTAATACTGCTAGATTTGTTAGGCCTCTTTGAGATATGATGCTCGTTTTATGTCAACCACGTCTGTATGAAACTAAAAACAGGAAGTGTCCGTAACAAGCTGGGGCATGTGATATCACTTTCTCCCCCCTTGATAACCGATGCATAAACTCTCTGTGTGCTCTTTCTTTCCTTTTAGTTATGCTTTTTGGTCCTTTCTGACACACGGTCTCTGTCTAAGCTTGTGATCTGTGGGTTTGTTTTATCACTGGTGACAAGCCACCGTGGAGACTAAAATCTGAGGTATCAGAGAAAACAGAATGTGAAGTATTGATTTCCTTTCCTCCTCCTCTTCTTCTCAGGAGCAGCCAAAGATCATCGAGCCACTGGACTATGAGGCTGTGGTGTTTCAGAGAAAGGCCCAGATCCACAGTGACCCCCACAGAGACCTGCTGCTCTGCCCCGTCGATGACGTCTCAGTGAGTTCATCTCTTCCTCCTGAATGTTATTCTGCATGTTTGCACATTCAGAATGTGGTTTGGTAGGCTTTCCCTGAAACACATCATCTGGTGGTTGTCTGGGAGTGTCCTACACGGGTATGTTCAGCGCTGTGAAAAGGTATTCGTCCCTGCACAGATTTCTTCTGTTTGTTCATTTTGTCTCTTTAAATGTTTCAGATTAACAAAAAATACCAAAAGTAATTTTGAAAAGGATGATTTCATTTAATAAGGAAGCAAATCAATCCAAAAATCCCTGGTTCTGTGTGAAACATATAATTACCCCACATGTTAAGTCAGGAAATAACTGATTAACCAGAGTTTAGTTACACCAGCTACAACCAGACCTGCTTAATTCTTTACAACAGAAACAACATAAAGGACATTAAGATGATCTTCAGTACAAACTAAAAAGGAATCAGGTAGATTTATACAGCAGAGTCCGTGACGGAAACCATTAAGTGGGCAGCAGAAGCTCAGGAGGTAGAGCGGGTTGTCCAGTAATTTGAAGGTTGCAGGTTCGACCCAGGCTCCCGCCAGAGAATGCTGCTGTTGTGTCCTTGGGCAAGACACTTAACCCACATTGCCTGCTGGTGGTGGTCGTAGGGACCGGTGGCGCCAGTGCTCGGCAGCCTCATCTCTGTCAGTGCGCCCCAGGGCAGCTGTGGCTACAATGTAGCTCATCCCCACCAGCGTGTGAATGGGTGGATGACTGATTGTGTTGTGAAGAGCCTTGGGGGGTTGTAGAACCCTAAGAAGGCGCTATACAAATACAGGCCATTTACTATTTTACCATAAGTATGCTAAAAGATCTCAAAAAGCAACATATTGTTCCCCGTTCTAAACTAACTGCATCATCATACCAACAGTCAGACATGAATGTGGTAGTGTGATGGTCTGGAGCTGCTCTGCTGTTTCACTTTGACACCTGCTGGCTCAAGAAAACTATTTAAAAATTTGGAAAAGTTACTTGGTGCCTTAAGGAAACCCGACAAGGCTGCAGCTCCACCACAGTTCGCTGCAGAGGTTTAATTTATAGTGTGATTCACACTATGTGCTGGCGTGTGCCGCACAATTAATGCACCAACAAGTAATTCACATGAACTCAATCCTAAAAACAATATATTTATATTACAGATATCATTTTTATTCCCAGTTCAGAGATGGGTGTGTGTGTGTCCTGATTGTTTAGTGTGTGCGCGAGGGTCTACAAGTCTGAAAATGTGTCCAAAATTAAACATTTTACCATCTCACTGGCGGTGCTCCCAGTCTCCTCGTCTCTAAATGTTCTTAGGCTATAGGGCCAACGTTTTTCCCTCACTTATGCAGTTTTCATACCCTGTTTTGTGCTTAAGTAAGTTTTATAAATGAGGCTCCTGGACCACTTGCTGTAACTGAAGGAACCATGAGTTCTTCTCTGTTGCAAAGGCTGACCGTTAACAGCTTGTTTGTGCTGGAAAACCCTCCATTGTGGCTGAATTATAACAACTCTGTAGAGACAACTTGGACAAAATTCCTCCACAGTGACATTAGCTGTTTCTCAGACACTTGGGGTCAGTGACTCAGAATCAGGTTGGTTTAGATAGATTTGTTTGTTCAATGAATGACATCATTTGAAAACTGCATTGATTTATTTTATTTATTGATATATTGTCTTATGGTGGCATTTGTTTTTTGATCTGAAACATTAAACAGACAAAAACAGAATAAATCTGATTGTTTCTACCGCTGTGATCAGCCTTACCCAGTTTCCATACAGACAAAGTAAAACTCAGTAGGAGGTTTTTAATGGTTGATAAGAACTCAGAGTCTGGTGGCTGATTAATAAACTCTATTTGCTGACCCATTTTTGGCTCATAAATGTGAAATTGTAAACATTACTATAATACTGTTATTAATCTATTTAGCGTTTGAAAAATAAAATCAGCAAGGGCTGCATGGTGGTGTAGCTGGTAGCTTTGAGGAGTGAGGAGGTTGCTGGTTTGAATCCGAGCTGTGACCCTTCTCCGTGGAGTTAGCATATTCTCTGCTCTGGTTTCCTCTCACAAATCAAACACATTCATTAGGGGAATGGTTGTTTGTCTCTGTGTGTCCATGTGATGGACTGGAGACCTGTAGAGAGTGTCCCCCACCACTCACCCGGTGACTGCTGGATGTAGACACCAGCTCTATGAGACCCTAGTGAGGAACAGTGGTTCAGAAAAAGAGTGATGATAAAAACCAGCACTATAATTTTAGTCTCAGTTCTATTTGTGAACAGCTCGTTTATTATCGAATCAAACTTTAGCTCATTGTCAGTTAAACTGACTGAGTTAGTCTCTGCTATATTAGTTGTGGTGATCAGGCTGACCCCAACATAGATCACTGATAAACACAGGCTCTTGCTATTTTTACCTTTTGGCTGTGAGCAGAAATGATTTTATTCTCTAACATAAGAAACACTTGATGCTTGTTACACCTGTGCTGAGATCTAAACAGGAAACGGCCAAGTCGGCATCCTTCAGTCCCAGAGTAATGAAAACAGAAAATCTAACCCAGCAGGTTCAGTTACACAGACGTTTACGTCCAAACATCTCTTTTTATGTGCTGCTGTGTTTTCACAAAGTCAGCCTTGTTTTTTTGACATGCTTGACTTAATTTCTGTTTTTTTTTATTCCAATCCTGAGACGTGAAAGGCTCATCTGTGTTTCATGTTTACTGTTTCCTATGGATACAGGAGTCCCAGATCTCCAGACAGAGAAGGACCGTCGTTCCCTCGGTGCCACAGAATGCTGAGCTGGAGGCCAGGAGTCTGTTTGCCAAGAAGGTACTCTCTCTTTCTCTCTCTCTCTCTCTCCCCCTCTGTATGTGTGTGCGCGCGCGTGCACACGCGTGAGACAGAACAACACATCTATAAAAATAAGTGAGGTTTGCTGTGTGTGTGTGTGTGTGCTGTGATGTGATAAAGACCTGCTGCCCTGCCAGACTCTAAATCTGTGTTCCTCAGCCAGGTCTTAAGAATCAGAGTGGATACAACCATCAGATGAATCATTAAAGCACACTCAGCTGTTATTCAGCCTGAGAATTTCTGTGTTGAATAAGATCCTCTGAGGAAGAGTTTTCTTTACTGAGTAGGGAAGCATGCTGGCTATGTTTGAGTTTATCTGATGCTAATCCAGCCGTCTATGTCAACCTGTCTAACAGTGCATCAAGATGTACGACACCGACTGGCATGTCATCAGCTACAAGTATGAGGCTTACTCAGGTGATTTCCGCATGCTGCCAAGGTAAGGCGCATCAGTCAGATAGATAAATAAAACCATATAGGCATTTGGGTCAAAGCTTAGACTGTATGTAAAACAACATCCAAGGTGTTTACTTTCAAATGTTGAAGATTTACAGGGAATTTACTGTGATCACATGGATCTGGTGCTACTTGGTGATCTACAAGAAGTAATTTTGCATTAATGCTGCTCTCAATCCTCTGCTGCTCTGAGGAGGTGCACATGACCGCCAGGAGATATTTTCTCAGGGTCTGAATCCTCACTCAGATAAAGCTTTAAAGTTTATCAGCAGTGTCACAGTTGTTGGAGAATAGGGGAGTCTAACCACAACCTACATAATATATGACTCAAAATATCAATGATATCATGATACACAATAAATGATAATAAAAACAAGACAACATATATTTTATTGTAAAAACTCTAAGAAATATAAAAAGAGCCAAGATGTTAAAGCCATTGTAACCTGTCTTTCACTCCCTGGCAGTAAACCTGATGAAAGTCAGACTAAAAGATGAACTTCAGACAAATAGCAGGTTTTTATTGACTCTTTTGTGTCTTTTTGAAGCAAAGGCCTGAAGACGACAAGCTTCCAGCTCATGTGTTTGAGGTCGATGAGGACACCAAAGACGAGGTGAGTGGACAAGTCTGAGTGATGTTAGATGACAAACGTTGATTGCTTATGGAAGGATGCCACTGTGGCTTTTAGTGGGTCTTATGCAGCTTATTCTCATATTAGATTTCTCTAACAGAACATGCTAGGCTGTTCTAAAAATAAACACAGATCTGTTCAATGCTCATGGGCTAGACTGCAGCACACACTGAGGAAGATGACTTATGGTCTGTCTGTCGACTATCTCACCCCTCTGAGGGTGAGCAGCTATAAGCAAAAATCCAGAAGCTTTATTGTGTCTGTAAATAGCTCTGATTGGCCCCACCCTCATCTGATTGTGTATAAACAGACAAAATAGAGGCTGAGCTGAAGGGAAGTTAGTGCTGCTGGACTGGGAGATGGTTAGAAGCTGTGCGTCGCTTTGGTCTGAGAGAGGAGAGTTAAGGGTGGGCACAGCCACTGTGCTGGAGGACAGCAACCAGCCAATTAGATTACAGGACAAAAGTGGCATTTAGAGGACATAACAGCATCTTATTTCCACTGTTGGAGCAAAAAAAAAAACTATCCCAAGGCTGTTCAGACTGACAGCACATTTCATCCATTCAGCATTATAGTCATGGCCAGATGTTTAAAGTTAAAGCTGTTATAGCAAATCTACAGAACAAGCTAGGTTTTGAATACAAACATGGTCATGGAACACTCACCCCTCTCCTCGGGCGTCTTCCCTGGATCCGCGTCCCCCGTAACCGGAAATGAGAGTTACGTATGTAACTAAGGTTCTATGAATTCTGGATGACCGCCAGAGGGCGGTGCAGAGTACCTGGATATCTACGTGTGCACACAGCACAGAGGTCGAGAAAATATACCAACAAAGTCACGCCATTGGACGTGACCTGGGTGACGTAGTGGTAGTCTATAAAAGCCCTACGTACCCAACGCTTCTTTTATTTTTGGAGTGCTCGCAAGGACTCAGAGTGACGAACAACTCTGGCGGTCATCCGGAATTCACAGAACCTTAGTTACATACGCAACTTTCGTTCTGTTTCATTCCTCCTGACCGCCAGGGAGTGGTGCAGAGCACTTGAATGACTTAATACCAACAGGGTCACGAAGAGTCCACACTCACCAAACATCAGCCGTGGAGAGGTGAAGCAGATAACACCACTGAAGCCACCGCATGGGAAGCAGTCACATTCACTCTGTGGAAACGGGCAAAGGTACAGGACGAAGCCCATGTGGCTGCAGCACAGATTCAGTGGAACTCCTCCAAGCACAGCCCAAGAGGCAGGCATCCCCCTGGTGGAGTGGCACCTGACCTTGGGTGGTGGGACACCCTTAGAAGTGTATGCCTGCAAAATTGCGTCAACAACCCAGCGCGAAAGTTGTTGTTTGGAAACAGCACAACCTTTCTTGTGACCACCATAGCAAACAAAGAGGGCATCCGTCTTACAAGTTTCAGCAGTCACACTGATGTACCGCTTCAGCATTCGAACAGGACACAAGGGACTCGAGACAGACACATCTGACCCAGATTGCGGTGAAAATGCAGCCAAAGACACAGGCTGGATAATATGAAAAGCTGACAGTCTTTTAGGCAAAAAGAATGGATTGGGCCACAAAGTAAGTAAGTAAGTAATTAAGTAATCTTTATTTATATAGCACCTTTCCTTCACAACATAGTAAAAATAGAACAATAAATAACTAGTACTAAAAAAAAGCAAGGAATAAAACAGCATAAAATATAGCATAAAACATAGCATAAAAGGCCAAGACCACATAAAAATCATAACTACCCACAAATGACTAGTTGAAAGCCTGAACAAATAGATGGGTCTTAAGTTCGCTCTTGAAAATGTCAACTGAATCAATAAAACGCAAGGAGAGGGGTAAATCATTCCAAAACCTAGGAGCTACAGCTTCGAAGGAACGGTCACCTCTAGTACGGAAATAAGTGCGAGGAACTTTCAGCAACTTTTGATTTTTAACCCCAGAACCATCTGAGTTCCAACACAAAAGCCCTTTTCAGATTGACTTTCTGGAATATGTGTGGACAATTCAGTCCAGTCTTTAACCATAACTGTGTTTTCAGACACACCACTTTTGTACCTGAACTTGTCCTTTTGGCTGTCTTCACATGGTAAGGAAAAGTTCCAGATGTCTGAGTGGGTGGGGGTGGGAAGGCTGTACCCAGATAGCTAGTAATTCTCTCACTGATCGGACTTACGTTAAGCACAATTCTGCGCACACGAAGACGCATAAGAGACCTGATGATGAAGCTCAATGGTTAATAAAGGAATCCGAAGCGGTGTGAAGCGCTCCGTCGCGCATCCAGGAGACAATACCGGAGCTACAGGAGCAAGCTACCCGGCGTATATGGAAACAAGTGGCAAAGTTTTCTGGTCAGACGTGTTGAAAAACTTTGCCTTCCCGGTCACGTGATATATGTAATGTAGGTGCGCACTTACAGCATCCCCCGCTCCCCTCCTCCTCCTCCTCCTCCTCGGAACTTGACCTCATCAGTCTGAAGCAGCCACCCTGTCTGTGACGAGTCCGGTCCTGTTACTAGGGGCTTCGTCCGGTCTAATTCAGGAAAAGGTTAACCGGATGTTTGTATTCAGACACAAAGGTATTATGGACAGAGTCCTGAACATTTCCGTTTTCATGGCCTGTCTGAAGTTGACAGGGCGTGGAGTTCACCTACTCCCTTTGCAGAAGAAAGCGCAAGGAGAAAGGCAGTCTTGACCTACCTACCGAAGATCAGCACTTTCAACAGACTCAAAGGATGGAGAACATAAGCCTTCCAGAACCAGAGGAAGGTCCCAAGAAGGCACTCGTGCAAGTCTTGGAGGACATAAATAACATGCATAGTCAGACTACAAATGAAAAGTACAGCACCGATCAACTAAAACAGTAGGACCACTGTCACGTGGTTAAAAATATTCTGTTTACGTTAGCGATTGGAGGGAGTACATAAATACTCTGTCCTTTTACCTAATGTTGAAAACACACGTAGAGATAGGAGTTAGAATTAAAAAGAAAAAAAAGTCACTCACCCTGAAATTACATAAAGATATTATTATTATTATTATTATTATTATTGTTATTAGAAAATGAAGCAACAACCCTGCCAGTAAAGCCACTGTTACCAGATTTAAAATGAGGAATGTTGTGTAAATCAGTAAGTTAATTGTATTTGGGTCGAGACAGAACCAGCTGAGATGGATTCTGACCTATTAATAACTTCACTGATTAAACTAAATGAAGGATTACCAAGTCTGATGTTCTTAATGCAGTGACTCAAGAATGTCTTTTTAGAGTTTAAGACATTATTAAACTATCACAGATAAAAAAAAATCTTCAGCGTAATTTTTAACTTCTAGTCATTACTAATCAATCAGTAACTCCAGTGATTGAGATATCACACAGGTGTGTGTTACAGATGTGAGGATGAGTTCTGGAGGTCACGGTGATATAACGGGCGGGTGTGTTTTTTATACTGCTAGAGTCCTCCTGTCTGCCACATAATAATGAAGGATGCAGCTTGGTCCTTCCTGTGGACCTGAAAGTAAAGAAATGCTGCTAATGGTTGCTCTGCATGATCTCATCCTCACAACGGTGTGGAAGCTGTAAGTTCTGGAAAAGTGAGCAGACTCTGCTGTCCACTTCCATCTTAAGGATAAGCAACACCTGGACAGCAGTGTTGAAATTCTGGAAAGAGGTGGTTTGAGTGAGGAGGAAAACATGCATCGTTGTCCAAAGAGAAGAAAAATCAGGAAACAGAAAATGATTTCTCAGGTTGGACCTAGTCAGCGTCTATTGCTGTGGCTGATTGTATTTAATCATTAACATTACGCATCCATGTCATGTTTCTTCTTCCTTTAAAGAACTGAAATGGTGGAAATTCAGCTGGACACCTACACCATCGAGACCATTTCTGCTCACAGAAAAATAAGGTAAGAAATGTTCTCTTTTACTACCATGCTGTTTTATAATCAGCATTTCTTTGCACAAATATAACAGGTTTAATTATTTCTGTGGCAGGGAGAAGCTGGAATCTGAGCTGAAGGCCAATAAAGAGGAGAAGCAAGCTGCTGAGTTGAATCTGTCGTCCTTTGAGATTTTGGGTCAAGAGTTCCAGATCCTAGCTGATGAGTACTGCAGACTACGGCAGGAGATAAATGTGAAGAAGTGGGCTCTGAAGGAACTGACCCAGAACAATGATGTGTAAAGACGTGTTTAGAATGACATTCTAGCCTCGATATCCGCCACTAAACTATGTGGGGAATTATTACCACAGGAATTATAGAATGTACAGTATTGTAACGTCTACCTTTGAATAACTTCAATATCAATAAAGGACCCATGTTTTTGTTTCATTACCATGGTAACTATGGGAGGCTGTGGCTCAATGGGGAGAGAGATCCCTGGCCCTGCAGGCCGCATGTCAGAAAATCCATGGGCAAGAAACGTCCTGACCTTACAAATGGCAGCGCAGTGCTCAGGGTTTGGATGGGTTACCAGCTCCAGTGGCCTAGTGGTATGAGTGTCCACCACGGGACTGGGAGATTGGGGTTGGAATCTTGGTCAGGTCATACTAAAAACTTTGAAAAAATGGGACCCAATGCGGAGACGTAATTTCACCAGTGTGTGACAATGACTTGGGACTTTTAACTCTAACATGCAGAGAAATAATTTCCCAAAGGGAAACACAAAGTGGAGCATTTTTTAAAACGTGATTTTATCTTCTGCATAAATCAGTGTAGAAACAGGTTTTTACTCATATGATCACCAGGGCCCGGTTTTTCAAAAGGTTTAATCCAGATAAAATTGATCCGGATTTAGTAAACTTTTTTTTTTCCGATCCATGATCACGTAATCCAGCTTACTTTTGAGCCAGTTTTTCAAAGCAACATCGGATTGGATCAATCTGATCCGGATAGGAACTTTTCAGGATCACCAACTCTGGATAACCAGTGCTCAAACAGGATAGGAAATCACAATGTAGAGCTATAGATATGTTAAGAGCAACAATAGAATAGCCAGTGTGGGGTCAATATAAGTTTATGTTTATTTGAAATGAAAACACACATTTAAAAGAAACTAACACTGCTCATTGCAGAGCAAGAGGTGCAATTGAGCGTTTAAGAGGCGCTTTGCATGCCTTAACTACCACAGAATGCATGCAACATAACCCTTGCCTGTAGTGTCCTGCACAACATCGCTACTAAGTGCAATGTCCCCCTCTGTGCTGACAATGATGCACCTGAGCCCCTTGGAGACCCTGACCAACCTCCTGCATTCCGCCACAATGAGCAAACAGGACGTACAACAAGGGACGCAATAGTTAGACACTTTCTGATTTGGATTTGTTTTGGATTTCAAACATCAGTGATTGCCATTCTTTGCATTTTTTTGGGTTATTCTGTAATCATGGCATGCATCACTAATAAATATTCTAGAAGCAACAATATTTTCAATTGTGATGAACATATATATCAATTAGTGTCAGAATAAAATTTATTGTTTTTGGTCAATTTTGACAGCTGTTTGGGGGATTATTTTATGAGGCCAAACTCTTTCTACTAGGCCTCTACTGAAAGGCTGCATACGTTAAAGCCTCCCTAATCACTGATGCCTGATGGAAGAACAAATACAATTAAAACCTTATGAATAAATAGGATATCTTGTAAGATACTGCATGAACCATATGTAGGATTATTTGATACATTTTTAACGTTTTCATTTACATTTTGGGCATGAAATCCACGCTGAATCCACCCTTCTGATGGGATCAGTTTAATCCAGATTTTTTGGATCAAAGTGATTCAAATCCTACAAAAAAGTTCTGAAAAACCCAAACTAAAGGTTTGATCAGAATCAAAACCAAGATTGAATTACGTGATCTAATCCGATTATGTAATCCGTTTTTTCTTTTGAAAAAACCCATTTTCAAGATTTGATCCAATCCGTTATCCAGAATCCTAGTGGATTACTTTTGAAAACCTGGGCCCAGAGTGTTCTGAGGCTCCGAGTTCAGGATTGATCTTGGAAAGAACTTTTAGTTTTCACCCAGTGAGGTGAGGTGAGACATGGGAATGTAGTTATCATAGTAACCGTAATGAGCCACTGGCAGTGACTTTTAACACATACATAAAATAAACTTTTTTAGAATTTCAGGTGGCAGCTACATTTAAAAAAATCTTCATAAGTGATTTAGTTCCTTGCACAAATATATATGAAAAATATATGTTGTAACTGTAACTTTTGCTGCCTCTTGGTCAGGACTCCCTTGAAAATGAGGTTTTTTATCTCAATGGGACCTTCCTGGTTAAATAAAGAATAAATAAAAATAAACAAATGTAAACTGATAT
>SSNS01000743.1:29659-109562 GCA_006937985.1 Aphyosemion australe | reverse complement strand
CTGAGAACCCTGACACATTGTTTTTAAGTACAGAGGCTGGCTAGATCCATTTTAAAAGACACCTCTCATCCACTACACCATGAGTTCCAGCTTCTCCCATCTGGACATAGATAGAGTAGAACTAAATGCTATGAGAACTGTTTTCTTCAAACTGCCATAACCCTCTTAAAAAAGCTGTAGCCCTTATGATGTGATATTGTGTTTGAAGTTTACGGCTCGCCTGCTTTAAAGCAAATTTACCTTCGGGTACAAATGAAGTCTGATCGATTGATTCAATGTAAATGTCAATGAAAGCCATTGAAACTAATGAAATTTTTGTAATTGCACGTCCGTCATCATAGAAACACCTGACAAGAAGATCTAAAAACATTGCAACTTTGAAAACCAATACTTGTCATTCCCTAAACCTTTGGTCATTACGTGTATAAAATTTGCTCATTTTAGAGCTGTGTGTCATGTGACACCTTTACAACCCTGACTAGAAAATCTCTTGGCAGGGCATCTTCTCTGTGACCAACCCCCATGCTGACATCTTCCTAGTGGCCCGTGTGGAAAAGGTGCTGCAGAATGGTATCACCCACTGTGCTGAGCCATACATGAAAACCTCTGACACTAAGGTCTCCTGCTTTTGATATTTACTATATTTATATTAGATGCACACATTGCTTTGAAATGAGTGCTTATGATGTCTCTTCTGCATGTTGACAGGCAGGTCAGAAGGTGCTTAAAGCTGCCAAGCAGACTTGCCAACGTCTGGGCCAGTACAGGATGCCATTCGCCTGGGCAGCAAAGTAAGACGAATAACTCACTCACTCACTCACTCACTCACTCACTCACTCACTCACTCACTCACTCACTCACTCACTCACTCACTCACTCACTCACTCACTCACTCACTCACTCACTCACTCAATAAGAACACTGATTAATGAAAATGTACCCAACGTTGCAGTCGCAGCGAGGATTTATCAGGTTTCTTTGACAAACCCACAGGTGTTGTGACTCTGCTCGCCAGCTGGTGCTGACTCCTGCTTTTAGCACAACCACAGCTTCCTGTTTTGCAGAAGAACTCAGCCAAACTTTCCTTGAAACACAATAATCGTAGACCTCCAGACATTTGAAGGTTGTTAATTTTTCATGAGTGAAGGGTCCAGTGCTTTCTATTAAATAGGAATAAATGTCTCCCCAGCAGAGTTGTGGAGAAAACACCGGCGAATTGGACCAACGTTTATCGTCATCCTAGAGCTCATACGGGCTTTAAATAACTTTAAATGGACACTAGTTAGTTTTGGCTTGTTTTTAGCACCCCCTAGTGATCATTGGTGAAACTGAAAGTAAAACTTATGTCTGCTCGCTGCGCGTTCGTCTTTTTAACACCTTAATCTAACTGCTGAAATGTCTCCTCAGCCTTAATTAGTTTCTACGGGAGTTATCACTAAGTTAAACAAATCAGCTGTGTTCATGATCTAAAACATGCAGGAAACATGCTGGAACCAGACTGCAGATCCAGGTAGGTCAAGCTGAATTTTTCTAAGTCCCAACAGACCGGACTGACAACTGTGAAGTTGCAAGTGTAATATTCTGGCCACAGGGGGTGACAGGGGCTGGGTGGCCTTTCATTAACCCTGTAAAGGGTCATTTTAGCACATACTGGCTCAAGAAAATGATTTAAAAATATTAAAAAGTTGCAAAGTGTCCCTTTAACTTTGTCTTCATTACATATTTTAAGCTTCTCTCTAACCCTCCTCCTGTCTTTAGACGTTAAAGTGTTTATATTTTGGAGATTTCGCCCGTACACTTGCGTGAAAGTGTACGTCGCGTATTGATAGCAGGCCATATATTGTTTGTGTTGTTGCTACACAGGCACTCGCGCATGCGCACAATGATGAAAAAATATGTCAACAAAGATCCTCCTATTGGGTGTTGGGGCCTGGCTTGGAGGGCGATAGTATCTGGTGGTGCCTCTCTCTTACTTTGCTCGAACCTGTCCTGTATCTCAATTTTACTACATTTTAGACACATTGGGTTTGGGGGCTGAGGTGGGGATGACTCCGATGTCAACAATCATTGAAGTCTCCAAAATGCCCCCAACAGCTCTGAACTGTAGACCCTAGTGCTGGGTATTGCGGCCAATTTCCTAAATCGATTCGATTTCGATTCATAAGGCTCTGAATCGATTAATCACGATTCGTTTTGATTCGATTAAATTAAGTCTGGTCTGAAATAATTAAAATGTTGAGGTAGAAAACGATGTTTCTATCGTTTAGACGAGCTCAACGAGTAAATTTGAAATACAACACACATCAGTGGTATTGGTTACTTATTTCGTCAAATTTTTAAAATCTTTTTATTCCTTAAAATGTGTATATATATTCAACAAGGGAACTTTCCCTGAAATGCACAAACAGACACTGAGTTTGACGCAGCTGAGCAGTGCGAGATACATAACATCTAAGTGCACGAACCGGGCACAATAGATGGGAAGCAGCATCCTCCTCTGACTCATGAGGAGGTGGAAAAAACCCTTCCAATGAGATTGTCCTAGATCTGAAAGAGCTGGATATGTTCTTGGGGTTAAAAGCTGGGTTAGGACACAAAACAGCAGATCCCCCATCATCCCTGATCCTGAGGCAGGACGGGGAAACAGAAAGAGCAGACAGGTCACTGACTCTCTTAAAAGAAGTGACAGCTAGCAATAGCGCAGTCTTGAGAGACAGACACTTAAGTGAGGACTGATCTATAGGCTCAAAGGGGGCCTGTGACAGTCTGCGTAAGACCACAGCCAGGTCCCACTGAGGGACAAGAGGAACAGAGGCAGGTCTGAGCCTCCTAACTCCTCTTAAAAAGCGTTTAGTAAGGGGATGGCCAAAAACAGTCCTATCCCCGAACCCCTGATGGCACAAAGAAATGGCTGCAGCATACAGTTTAACGGTGCTAAATGCTAAACATCTGTGCGTCAGCACCTTCAGGAAAGATAAAACACTGGGTAAGGGACACGTAAGGGGATCCAGGTCCCGCTCCATGCACCAGTGTTGAAAAGCAGCCCATTTCGCCGAGTAGGACGCCACTGTAGAAGGGGCGCGTGTGTTCTGGATGGTATGGACAACATCAGGTTCCAATCCAATGGACATTAGTCGCAACCGCTCATCGGCCAGACCCATAACCTCTGGCCGACGACCAGTGGGTTCTTGAGCACGCCGTTTGCCTGGAGGAGAGCATCCTCCCTCCACGGCAGGGGCCACGGGCACCCCGACACTAGCATCTGCAGGTCCGGGAACCATGGTGCCGAGCAGCGACGAGGAGCCACTAATATGACCAGAAGGCGTTCCGATCTCACTCGTTCCAACAGACGGGGAACCAGTGGAACTGGAGGGAAGGCGTAAAGCAGGAGGTTGGGCCAGGGGCTGTGCACTAGAGCATCCACCCCCAGTGGTGGAAGGTTCCGGGAGCTCAGGGAGAACCACAGAGGGCATTGTGCGTTCTGACGGGGCGCAAACAGATCCACAGCTACTTCCCCGAACCTGACCCAGATCTGGGACACGAGATCTGGGTGGAGGCGCCACTCTGAGTGACGCGGCCACCCTCTGGACATGATGTCCGCTCCAACATTCAGAATACCTGGAATGTAAACCGCCCGTACCGACAGGAGGTGTGTCTAGGCCCAACACAAAAGGGATCTGGCTACACTCAAGAGCGCGGCCGATCGAACTCCGCCTTGGCGATTTATGTAAGCCGCGGCGACCTGGTTGTCTGTGTGGACAACGACATGGCGGTTCAAGAGCAGATGTGAAAAATGCATCAGCACTTTCTGGACAGTCAGAAGTTCCAACACATTTATGTGCATGTTGATGGTCGGGGGCCACCGACCGCCCACCGAATGGGACAAACATGTACCCCCCCAGCCTGACAGAGATGCGTCTGTAAATACTGAGACATGGGGGGTCGCGCAGCCGAGCGGGACTCCGCACTCCAGGTTTCTCATGAGAAATATCCTTCCCTTTTTTGGCTGCATTCATGCATTTTCCCATCTCAGCTACAATTTGGTCCATGTAAAAAAAATGTCCTGCTAAGAGAAGAAAGTAGCCCACTTGTGTCATCAGGAACTTCTCCTCCACCTTAAGCTGGTCTGGTCTCAGTTCTGAAACCTGGATATTCTGACAAATTACTTCTGCATTGGGGATAAAACACCCCCGTAAAAACCATGCATCCTGTCTACAGATATGCACGTCATGGCCAGTACAGTATATGTATGTTAGGCGACTAGTATTTTGTAGCAGACTTGGTGGTCCAGTGGTTAGAGTGCCAGACCGGCATGAAATTTTCCGCAGGTTTGCCTCCCGGTTGTTGCAGCAACTTTTTTCTTCTTTTTTCAGCTACACTTGCCAGTATCATGTTTTCAAGCCTTCATTGGTAAACAGTTTAAAATATAAGGACTAATCTGTTTGTTTCTTACTTTCTTTGTTTTTTTAGCCAGTGTGAGTCCATCTGAGGAAAGCATAGTAAATCAACTAAAATGCTGCTTGGAAATGACCAAATTCAAAGATCTTTAGAGACACAAAATATTTTACAGAAAATAATCAGTAAAACTAAAATGTAAATAAATGAAATCTGCTTCAACTGGCTAAATAAATTACTGCTGACACCGGGAGTCGAACCGGCGTCAGCACTTGGCAAAATGAGATGAGAGGCAGGTGCTTAAACCGCTGGACTACCAAGGTCAATCCATCAGCAGGCTTGCCTTTAGAGCAATTGTAGGTGCGTTTTGTCGGAACGGGCATGGACGGAGCTTCACTGAAACAAACTGTTTCAGTTCCAGGTATAAATTCAGGCTGAGGAAAATAACTCGTATTTGAGATAAATGACATCTCAATAGTGCCAACGGTAATATTTTATCATATATTGTGCCTACCTTTGCTCTCAAAGGTTTAAAATAACATGATATGGAACCTTTAATATTTATTTATTTATTTAACTTATATTTTTCAGGAGGATAAACTGCTTGAGATGTGACATCTTGTTTTCGAGCAGGTCCTCCTACCATCATTACACCATCATAAACTAAAATGACTAACAAAACGCAAAAAAATACTTACTGTGGCTTGCCCCGTGTATATATGGGCATAATTGTATCAACATATACAAACACATACAAATCCATATGAGTCGGGCAATGGAAAACAACATTGCAGCTAAGTTGCGTACAGACAAGCACTAGAGACAAAACAATTACAAGTCGGCATCACATGCTCATAAATGGAATTACGAAATAAGCAAAATGATGAAATAGATCTTAAATCAGCAGGTAATTTATTCCAGTCCTGAGGAGCTTTAACACAAAAGGCATAAATGGGTAAAATACCAGGAGTTAATTAGCCTAGTGAACTAGTATTCACATATATAGGATGGCTTGCCAGGCTAGGAGTTAATGGGTGCTAACAAGACTTTCAAATAAGATGGAAAGTCAAAATAAATACATTTAAAAATAAACAACAACCAATGAAATTGTCGTCTGGCTTTCAAGGGCAACCAAGAAAGGTGTTCATACTAGGGATGTGAATCTCCACCACTGAGGCCGATTCGATACGTATCTCAATACGCTACTGGCGATACGATACATTAACGATACGGTAAACCCTCTGGCGATGCGATTCGATACGATTCATCCCTGCTGACGATTCTTTAATGATTTGAAAACGATTTTCGATTCGATACATTTCATGATGCTATTTTAAACGATTCAACACATTAAAAAGATTTTCCAGCCCTCATCTGATTTTTAAATATCAAAATGATTTTCCCTCTCCTCTGTGAAGGATGTATTTGATCCTCTATTGTTTTTGATTAATCAATAAATTCAACATTAAAAGACAATGCACATCATCAGTGATATTTTACATATTATACATAACATTATTGCTACAATACTTGAAATAAGGGGGTTGACACTAGGTTTAGACAGAAAAATAAACCAACAGAATCAGAAAATGATTAGAGTTCATCATTTTTCAATTATTTGGAATTATTATGAAACAGTAAAAATTTGAAAACACTTCTAAATATGGTAATGATCCATATGTGGCAATATTAAAAGCTGTTGTAGCCTAATGTTACTGTTCCTTTAAGAGAAAAGTCCAAGTTGAGATGTGAGTTCATCTCAGCTGTTTATTGAACTTCTCTGAACTAAAATGTCATTCTGTCTGTTGTTTAGTTCTGCACAAATGTTACAATAATAAGGAATTATCTTAAATTACCTCACACAAAGCTTTAGTTGTGTAGATCAACAAGAATGCTCGGAAGAATACGCTGCTGCAGAAACCGCTCACACGGACTTTAGAAAGTTTTATTTTGACAAGACAGGAAGCACGTACGTCGGTTAATATTGTCCCACGATGGTTTTTCTAACTACGGCTGCGCACCACCTGGCCTCCGCTAAAAGAGAAGGACGGTGCGTTCAATGCGCCTCAAAAAACGAGGACATAGCAGGAAAACAATGAAGTAATCGATGTAACCATGGTTTTAACCGATGAGGCACGTACGGGAAGATACATTGCGATACAGCCGTCAGTTATAACCGGTGCGCACTGAAGCTACCGGTGCAGTCGCATCGCTAACGTCATGAACGAAACACCGGCTCAGATCGGTGAATCTCTCCATCCCTAGTTCATACGTGTAACAGTGGTGAGTTCTGAAAGGACACCGCAAAACAAAACAACATGGGCTATTGTTGTTATTATCATCTGTACGCTGACGACTGTCAGATTTACCTCTCGCTGGATCAACCTGGGTCTCTTAGCTCTCTTGAAGAATGCCTCTCAGATATTAAAACATGGCTATCATCGAATTTCCTCAGTTTGA
This sequence comes from Aphyosemion australe, assembly GCA_006937985.1. Taxonomy (NCBI): domain Eukaryota; kingdom Metazoa; phylum Chordata; class Actinopteri; order Cyprinodontiformes; family Nothobranchiidae; genus Aphyosemion; species Aphyosemion australe. The sequence goes on along the minus strand of SSNS01000743.1, from coordinate 102,707 downwards.
ATAAGAACAAGACTGAGGCTGTGATATTCAGTCCTAGGTCTGTAAGCAAATTAACAGGTTCAGGCTCCCCTCTTCCTGTAAATGTTACCCCCACAGTTATCAGTCTGGGGGTGAGACTGGATACAGATCTGACACTAGTCCAACAGATAAATGCCACCGTGAAATCTTGTTATTTTCATCTGCGTAGAATAAGGCTTCTAAAAAACATCCTGAAAAGAAAACATCTGGAATCTGTCATCCACGCCTTCACAACTTCACGACTTGACTATGCAAACTCCCTTTTCATTGGTGTAAAAGAGTCTGCAATCAGCCGCCTTCAGAAGGTCCAAAATGCAGCTGCCAGATTCCTCACTGGGACAAAGAAACATTGCCACATCTCCCCGGTTTTAGCCGAGCTGCACTGGCTCCCAGTGTCCTATAGGGTGAAATTCAAAATCCTTTTATTTACATACAAAATTGTCCATAACAAAGCTCCCAGGTTATCTAGCAGAACTCCTCAACTCATATGCTCCCCTTAGGTCTCTCCGCTCAGCTGATCAACTCTTGCTGTGTATTCCAAAGATGAGGTGCAAGACTCGTGGTGAGCGTGCCTTTGCTCACGCAGCTCCGAAGCTTTGGAATAGCTTGCCACTCTCTGTTCGTTCAGCTCCATCTATCGCCCTGTTTAAATCCGGTCTTAAAACTCACTACTTCACTATGGCTTTTGGTGTTTGATTCTATGGACATGGCTGTAGCGTGTATGAATGAATGACTTATTTTCTGATTTTATGGTTTTATGGTTTTATTGTCTCTTGGTTTTAATTTTTAGCCTTTTATGTTGCTTTTAGTATTTATTTGTTTTTACTTACATTTTTATGCTATCTATTAACTTGTATTCTCTTGTTATTTTAATCTGACCTACGTGTTTTATCGCTGTTTTATTTTATGTTCAGCACTTTGGTCAGCTGTCATGCTGTGGATAAATGTGCTATATAAATAAATCTGGATTGGATTGTAAATAACATCAACAGAAAGAAGGCTAGCAACCGAGGAGTGAATGCTATTGGTAGGCCGAAGCAGGACACATAAAAAAAATTAAAAAGCTGCAGCTGGAAAAACTAGCTCCCTCATTGAGGAATGCTAGGCCCTTAATGATGACGTTGGTATGTGTTTGCGAGGTGTGTTGGGTGGGCACCTAATCCCTGTGTAATCTGATCTAGGCAGGTATTCAAAGACGCTCAGGGCAGCCTGGACATGGACGGGAAGTTTTCACCTCTCTATCGTCAGGACAGCAGCAAAATCTCCACCGACGACCTCCTCAAGCTGCTGGTCGAAATCAGGAAGTGAGTCATCTCCACTTCTGCAATATTCATGCTAACTCTCTGTTACTACTTCACCAAAACAGTCATGTGTTAGTGAAGTCATTCCCTGTAAGTCCAGAGGGAGGTCTTGTTATTCTGTGTTTAGTTTTTAGCTTTAACCCCCCCCCCCCCTTCTTTTTCCTTGTTTATTAGACCTGAGAAGAGCAAACTTCAGACCATCCCAGGACAACTTAACGTGACCATTGAATGTGTTCCACCTGATTTCTCAAGTATGTAATTTTTCTTTATATCAGTGAGAAAACATTTACATAATTTTAAAACATGGCAATCAGATAATTAAGAAATGAGTGCTTAATAATAATAATAATAATAATAATAATAATAATAATAATAATAATAATAATAATTATTATTATTATTATTATTCTCATTGTTCTTAAAGGTTATAGAAAGCACTGGCCCATTAGAGCTGATAGAAACATGTAAAACTGTCTTGAGTTCAGTTGTTTCTGTATTTTTGACTGCGGCTGATTTTATCTAGATGCTTGAAGATACAAAACAACAGAGGAAGTCTGAATTTTTGATCGCCCAAATTACAAAAAAAGGATATGCAGAGACCATAAATATGCTGGCCTCTCACAATATGCATCATGTCATGAGTTGCTGTTCTCAGCTGAATTTAGTTTGAAACTCCTTTTATAGACACCTGTCAGCTCTTTTATCATCACCTGAAACTCTTTCTGCACGTCTTGTTTGTAGTGGTGTTTACAAATACTTTTTCTGTCCTTACAGACACTGTGACGTCATCTTATGTCCCTGTCAAACCCTTCGAAGACGACTGTGAGCGGGTCTCTGTGGAGATCGAGGAGTTCCTCCCTGAGGAAGCCAAGTACAACCACCCCTTCACTACATACAAGAACCAGCTCTACATCTACCCCTTACAGCTCAAATATGACAACCAGAAGACCTTCACCAAGGTGTGTCTGAACAACCCTCTGATCCCTGTGGGCCAGAGGGTTGTTCAAATGTCTGAGCTGGAGTTGGTTTGTGTTGTTGCTGCCTTCAGAGTGAAGCACATGTGACAGATTGGGCTCACTGGGTCACTCACACACTCATTTGTTTGGCTGTATACAGACCTCCAACCTGTACGCATTTTGCGTAGCAAATACGCAATTTGTCATCTAATTACGCTGGCGTGACTCACCCCTCTAAACTACGCAAAAAGCTGCGGACACGTGAGTTCTTTAGGAAATATGCACGTGTGGTACTCATGTCTGACAAAACGACTCAGCAGCGTGTTGAAGAAGTTTAAGCCATTCATCGTAGAAAAGCAGAGAAAAACAATTCTGCCTAACCTATAGCGTAGCACCCCCGCCTCCCTCCTCCCTGTTTCATCCTACATCCTGCCCGCTGCCTCTTTCTCCATCCGCCGGTTCGGTTCCCACTCGCTGCTGTTCCGGCGTTTAAAAGGTTTACTGTGTGCGTTCGTGTGTGTATCAGCGGACTGGACCGGACATCTTTTGGTGAATGTGAACAGTTGGGCATCACACTCGTGGGGGATGTGGATGTTATAACACCCACACTTTCCTGCAGTTTTGCTAAAAACTTTATTAACAGTCTGGTCCCTCGCTGTGTTTCCCCTCTCCCCCTCCCTCTCCTGTTGATCAGTGAAACCCGCACCTTTGCACACCGGTGTTACGTCATTCTCATCCAGTCCATCGTTGATATGCGTTTCCCCAGCTGCTCCGCACCGCCTGAGCGGTAAAAACACACGCGCTCATCACAAGCATTGCTTTCAGAGCGCTCTGCTCGTACCACAGGAGAACTACAGCCTCCTTCAGCTAAAACATCTTGGTAGGTTAGTTGAGTAGCCAAATTAGTAAAAGTTCTGAGCACTACCCCTAAACATGCATCATCTCAAAGGTTGCTTGTTGATTATCAGTGATTATCTATCTCTTAGTCAAGAACAAAAGATTAAATTATCACAAAAACTAAACAAGACGTATCAGATGAAGCTGAAGTTGGTTCTATTTTTTAGTTTCAGTCAGAAATAGCAATTCCAACCAGTTTACCCAGAGCATCTTTCCTCTGCTCTAAGTATAAAACTACAACCTTAGACTCTTCAAACCTGGACTAGAGTTTTTGTGAACTAATAGTAAACCCTTAAGACAGTTGATGATATTTGAAACGTTAATTTGATTTGTGAAAGTTCAAAGAAAGCAGATTTCAGCACTTTTTGCATCTACAGGTAAAACTGGAAAAGTTAGAATCTGGTGCAAAAGTTGATTTCTTTCAGTAATTCAACCTAAAAGGTGAAACTAATCTGAGACACACTTATTACATTCAAAGCCAGATATTTCAGCCTTTATTTGTTATAATTGTGATGATTATGGCTACAGCTGATGAAATCCCCACATTCAACATCTCAGACAATCAGAATATTGTGAAACGGTTCAATATTCTAGACTCAAAGTGTCACACTCTGATGAATCCAGAACACCTGCAGAGGGTTCCTGAGCCTTTAGATGGTCTCTCAGTCTGAGCTGGATTACTGACATAAGTGGACTTTTGCTCCAGATTCTCATTTATGAGTTTCACCTGCAGACCACATTAGAACAGGCTCTACTAAAAACTACAATACTTAGATTCTTTAAAGCTTAACTAGATTATATTAGACTAATAGCAGAGTCCTTAAAGAACAGTCTTCAAACCTGGATTAGATTATTCTACATTAACAGCAGAATCCATAAATTCCAGGTGGTAATTTGTGAAACTTTTAGTTCAAAGAAGGCCACTTTCTTCATTTTTTTATTGTGAGTTTGGATTAGTAACATGTTTTTCAGCTCTATAGGTTGATGTTTATAAACGGCACATTTATTTCAAGAGTTCTGATTGGTCACCCATGAAATAAAACATTTTACATTTTATAATTACAGCAGGTTAAAGATACTGGGGGTAGAAAATGTTGTGGGAATTAAACTTTCTGAGTTGGAAACTAAAAAAGGTACAGTAACCATCTTCAGCTTAGTACAAAAGAAGTAAAAAAGAATTGCCCAATGAATGAGAAAAAAGAATCAGAATATTACATTCTTGAAATATTGCAATATACAAAATAAATCATTACTATTAAATACATATTAAAATATTTTTTTTATTTTGATTAATTACGTATTAAAATAATGGAGTTGAAAAAGTCCGCGGAAAAAGCCGCACAAGTGGTACTCAAACATTTTTGACAAGGTTGTCAGGTCTGTGTATATATATGTATGTGTTTTCACACACGTTTTCTCTACATCAGGCTCGAAACATTGCCGTCTGTGTGCAGTTCAGAGATTCTGATGAAGATGAAGCGGCTCCTTTAAAGGTGAGTTTTATGAACCTGATACAAAACCTGGAAAAGACAAATCCATGACTCCATACATGAAAATGCATTGTTTCAAGTGGAAGCACTTGAATACAAGAATCAAACCCCACACTACTGGGTTTTTTTTAACAAAGTTTTTTTTTATTAAAGTTTTAACACCTTTTCATTTAACAATTAAAACTAAAAACAACAATAAACCCCCACCCTCACTCACCAACGCTACACTGGATCTAAAGAAAAAACAACAAACAAAAAGACAAACAGGTTTCAAAGCAACACCAAATCAAAACACAAAGATCAATCTTCCAAAGAAATAAAAAGCAGTTACAAAAATTAACCAAGGGTACACAAAATAATATGTAAATGACAACCAGACAACATTAAATCTTCGTAGATGTCTGACAGTTCAAGATCTCGAGAAGAATTGGAGATGGGCACAGGGGAAAACATTCAGAGTTCAACTTAACAAAGTGTCTCAGTTGTAAGTACCTAAAAAACTGGGAGTTGTGAATATGAAACTTGGCCCTCAGTTGTTCAAAGGAGGCAAATGTACCATCAACATATAAATCATAAACAGTATGTATGCCTCTAGTGCCCCACCCATTAAAGGCCTCATCAGTCACAGAGGGGATAAATCTGTGTTTCTTTGTCACATGGGTGGCAGATAATTCAGTGAGACCAAAAGACCGTTTACACTGATTCCAGATCTTAATTGTCTGAAGAACAATGGGATTGGCTGAGTATGAAGATATGGAGCGTAAAAAGGGCAGCGGAGAGCAGAGAATAGCTAAAGGGGGAACTAACAACAAATGAAGCCCTCTCCACAGCAGGGGCGGAGCGAGGGGGGGGCTTAGGGGGCTTAAGCCCAGGTTGTTGTTTTTTTTTTCAAAAGCCCCAGGTGATGCATGGGTGAAGCGCGGGGGCGGGCTGCGGGAGGGAGCTAAAGCCTCTGGTTTAAAGTCAAGTTACATCTAAGCTACCCAATGAATATTCCTCCTCCCTACCCAACGGGGAATCGTCAACGTCGTTAGCCCGTATTGTGTTAGACTGGTTGTTTTGATTAGATGTGACCTAGACTGAAACTGTTTTAAAGTCAGGCTCATTTTAGGTGCTAGAAAGGCGAAACCTGAGAACCCCCTCTGCTTAATTCAGGTCTTTCCTGTTTGACATAGATGGCTTTCTTTATTCCTCTCCTCTGCTTTCTCCTCCTGCATCTAATCAAAGCAACCAGTCCAACACAATAGGGCTTGATGGGGTAGGGAGGAGGGTTATTCATAGGTATAACTGAAGTCCTGATTTTGAACCATTAACACTTCTGGTGTTTAATATGTCTTGTTTACATTCATGATAGTTTGCCTCATCGATCTTATTGCATTCAGTATACTGTTGTTGAATAAATCTTGAATTGCACAGCACATTATTTCTGTCATCAACTCCCTAAATCTAGTTTACCTCATCTTTAAGTTTTAGTTGGAAACATCTTAATAGTTCATTGACCCATTTGAGTCTTTTTTTTAAAAATTCACCCGTTCTAATTAGATGCTCAGAGGAGACTTTTGCAATGCAAACACCTGTTTGAAGGAATTTTGGAGTGGAGTAGAGAAACTTTGAGCTAGTGATCATTGTAACACTAATGAGCCACTGGTGGTTACCATCGTGACCCTATTAAGCCACTTGTTACCATGGTGAACCTAATGAGCTATTGATAATTACCATAGTTACCCCAATGAGCCCCTCGTGGTTACCATGGTGAGCTGCTAAGTCACTTATTGTTACCATGGTGACCTTAATGATCCACTTGTGATAACCATAGTTTATTTATTTATTTATTTATTCAATGAGCCCCTGGAGGTAACCAAGGTGACCCTAATTAGCCACTAGTGGTAACCATAATGATTTTAATGGTGGTTAAGACAGTGACTCTAGTGAAGCACTGGTGATAACTTAGGTGACTGTAATTATAATGACCCAATTGAGCTACTTCTTTCCATAGTGGCTAATGAAATATTGATGGCTACCATGGCTGTAATGAGCCACTGGTGGTTACCATGGTGACCCTAATTATCAATTGATGGTTACCACGGTAACCCTAATGAGCCACTGGTGATAACTAGAGTGATTCTAGTGACCCTAATGAGGGAAAAGTTTGGATCCTTTCAACTATACAAGCTGTACTTTTTTTCTACCAAAACCCGTGGTTGAGTCTTAGTTAAAACCTGTGGATTAACTTCAGTGAGGTCCAATCAGTGAGAGAAGCCTCAAACTTTAATTCCTTTAATTGCTGCCCAAAATGTCCATGAGCAACTGAGTTGTTGGAAATGACGAGAAGAGAATGAACTGGTTTTTATGGCTGATGGGCTGATTAAAGGTCATATCTGTTTCCATCAAAGGATTCAAATGATTGATTGTGACTTTGTGACTTTAGCTGTCAATTAGGATGAGTCAGCGAGATCAGCGAGCGCTTACATGCCAGAGCACGCACGCAGGCACGCATGCACGCATTTCAGTGTGTCTCCAACAAATCCCAAAGTGTAAGCACCTCCCTGGAGATTTTATCAGAGCAGAAGCTCAGGAAGCTTCTGAGATTCATATTGACACACAAAGGAGACTGAGCGGAAGTTCACTGGAGGCTGATAGTAGACAGGAATTTTCCACCGCTTCTAAATTAGAGATAAAGTTGTTACTTTGTTTCTAAACATATTTATTTATTTACTTACAAACATTTCTCACTGGAAAGTCAAACATGCAATCAGCTTATTCTGTCTAGAAATGCAGAAATTCTTCATATTTGTGCTTCTGTGGTGCGGTACAAGCTCTAACAGGACAGCATGTGTGAGTGATAAGATCCTCCACCCTCATCCTCACTCAGGTAATCAGGGCTCCCATCAGGCTCAGAGCCTCCTGGTGTTATTCTGTCACAATCTGCACAAACTCCTTCCTCCTCCACCTTTTAGCTCACTGGAAGCCTTTGGTATCCTCAGGGTTCATCTGTTTCTAGTGCAGCTCTGATTCTCATCAGTCAGCTGGCTACAGGTCTCCATCCCTATTTTGGCCTGCACAGCTTATTACTGTTCATTATAACTGATTGATTGTTAATCCTAATTACAGCTTTAAGCTGTCAGAGCACATCTAAACTTTTCTGTATTATTCCTCATAAGAAACATCCTGACCTGAACCACTTTCATTCTGTTGGGAAGGTTTGATTTTTCCCATAGAACCACTTCTAAAACCAGGTCCTGTTCAGTCAATCATATCACAGAGGCATGTCTTCATCCACCTGCTCCAGCTGCAGTCGCTGTGTTCAAATGGGGATCCGTGGTGGGTTAACCCCCGCAATGAATCTTTGTATTGTCACTAGTACAGACTTGAACACGTTTGCTGAAAGATTTGTGCAATAATCAAATTTTTATTTTACTTCCACAAAATGCAAATTCTAGATTAGATTTGACAGAAAATGGGAAAGGCTTGCCATCAAATTTAAAAGCCGTCTCTTGTTATTTAGGCCGTCATTTTTTAAGTCTGGCCGTCCAACTGATGGTGGGACAGCTCGCTGGCTAATATGCACAGATGTAGAGCTGCACGATATTAGGAAAACCTGCGATAGGCGATAACAGTGCTTAATATTGCGATATCGATATTACTTGCGATAAATGAACAAATACTTAAATCTGCAGTTTTTGTATATATACTTTAGACACACCACTCGATCCTCTATCATTAGTATTAATACAGTAACAAAATGAAATCATGCAAGTTCACATTACATTTCTAGAGCCCAGTATATAGATCTTTATGGTTGCGTAGGAGGTGACAACGGAGATTTGTCGTGTTTCCCCTCATGGTTGCCACGGGTGTTTAGCATGTCTTGCAAAGTTCTTGTCTTTGTTGAACACAAGTACTTTGAAATAATAGTCATGCTGTTTGAATTATGAGTTCTTTCTCGCTAACATTTTCCGCACACGTCTTACCCTCAGTCATTGCAACGCTATCTAAGCTAACTCAGGTGTTTGCTAGCCATCCAAATGAAGTGCCGTCCACCTAGGCACCAAGGCATCTAACCTATAAGAACCCAACCAATTGGCCAAATGGGTGAAGGGCTCTATTTGATTTGTCAAAAACTTCATGCTTCCATTTGATTGACAAAATGCATTTTGTGTAGCAAAAATCTGAGCTGACCATTAATTGCGATATTTTTCTGTGCTTTGCGATATGCCTATTGCGCATGCTGATATTGCGATGACGATAAATTTTAGATATATTGTGCAGCCCTACACAGATGTAACTAAAATCTTGCTTGCAGCTTAATAGGATGATGTCACTTATTTTTGCTGTTTTTACCTCAGATTGTTGAGGAACTGTATCTTCAAAATTCTTGTGCCACTGAAATGGTCTTTTGACAAATTAGGCACATGGGTCTGGTGCTGGATGAAGCAAGAATAAATGTAAATTTTTCTGTCCATTCATCTTTAAACTGTCTTTTTTCATTGTCACTTTTCTTTTAGCCAAGAATTTAGAACACACGTTTTGGTGATACAAGTGCTGGTCATAAAATTAGAATATCATGACAAAGTTGATTTATTTCAGTCATTCCATTCAAAAAGTGAAACTTGTATATTATACTCATTCATTACACACAGACTGATATATTTCAAATGTTTATTTCTATTATTTAGATGATTATAACTGACAACTAATGAAAATCCTAAATTCAGTATCTTGGAATATTAGAATATTTTGAAAAGGTTCTATATTGAAGACACCTGGTGCCACACTCTAATCAGCTAATTAACTCAAAACACCTGCAAAAGCCTTTAAATGGTCTCTCAGTCTAGTTCTGTAGGCTACACAATCATGGAGAAGACTGCTGACTTGACACCTTGCACAAGGAGGGCAAGACACAAAAAGGTCATTGCTAAAGAGGCTGGCTGTTCACAGAGCTCTGTGTCCAAGCACATTAATAGAGAGGTGAAGGGAAGGACAAGATGTGGTAGAAAAAAGAGAACAAGCAACAGGGATAACCACACCCTGGAGAGGATTGTGAAATAAAACCCATTCAAAAATGTGGGGGAGATTCACAAAGAGTGGACTGCAGCTAGAGTCAGTGCTTCAAGAACCACCACACACAGTTGCATGCAAGACATGGTTTCAGCTGTCGCATTCCTTGTGTCAAGCCACTCTTGAACAAGAGACAGCGCCAGAAGCGTCTCGCCTGAGCTAAAGACAAAAAGGACTGGACTGCTGCTGAGTGGTTCAAAGTTATGTTCTCTGATAAAAGTAAATTTAGCATTTCCTTTGGAAATCAAGGTCCCAGAGTCTGGAGGAAGAGAGGAGAGGCACAGAATCCACGTTGCTTGAGGTCCAGTGTAAAGTTTCCACAGTCAGTGATGGTTTGGTTCCATGTCATCTGCTGGTGTTGGTCCATTGTGTTTTCTGAGGTCCAAGGTCAACGCAGCCATCTACCAGGAAGTTTTAGAGCACTTCATGCTTCCTGCTGCTGACCAACTTTATGGAGATGCAGATTTCATTTTCCAACAGGACTTGGCGCCTGCACACAGTGCCAAAGCTACCAGTACCTGGTTTAAGGACCATGATATCCCTGTTCTTGATTGGCCAGCAAACTGGCCTGACCATAACCCCATAGAAAATCTATGGGGTATTGTGAAGAGGAAGATGCAATACGCCAGACCCAACAATTCAGAAGAGCTGAAGGCCACTATCAAAGCAACATGGGCTCTTATAACACCTGAGCAGTGCCACAGACTGATCGACTCCATGCCACGCCGCATTGCTGCAGTAATCCAGGCCAAAGGAGCCCCAACTAAATATTCAGTGCTCCTCATGCTCATACCTTTCATGTTCATACTTTTCAGTTGGCCAACATTTCTAAAAATACTATTTTTACATTGGTCTTAATTTTCTCAGATACTAAATTTGGGATTTCATTAGTTGTCAGTTATAATCATCAACATTAAAAGAAATAAACATTTGAAATAAATCAGTCTGTGTGTAATGAATGAATAATATACAAGTATCACTTTTTGAATGGAATTACTGAAGTAAATCAACTTTGTCACGATATTCTAATTTAGCACCTGTAGGTCCACATCTCCAGACGGTTCAGTGGTGACTTCCAGTGTCTTGGGTTCACCCCCAAGACACCATTTACCCAGATGAGGCTAGAGTGCTTTCTCTTAAGCCAGAGCCACTGACTGCCCCTTTTCAGGAGCTCTGGAGAGATCCTTCATCTCCTGCTGATGCCCCTGAACTCGCACAACAAGGTCACGTAGCAAACATTGATGTTGTATAAATGCTCCGCATCCCTAGCCTGGCAAGCCATCCTATATATGTGTATATATAAAACTCTGCAAAGCAAGAATTGGTCTAGTTCACTAGGCTACCGCATCCCACCTCAAGTGGGCGAACCTTTGTCCTCCAACCCTGTTGTGTTTCAGCTTCAAGTTCAGCGTACCTCAGTTTCTTGCGTCCTCCCAAGGTACAGTGAGCTCGATGAGCTGCTGCCACAACAAAATGAGCAGTTAATGAAATGGAGAAAAGCTGCTGTGCAGGGAGTTCGTGAAGCAGATTTTTGAAGATTCATTATTTACTTGCCACTGTTGTATCAGGTCACTTTAGTGTTTGTAAGTTGAGTAAATTAGTTGTGGTTGGTTCCTCATAGCTCATAGCCAGACGAGGTTGTTTCTAAAAGCGAGGCCATTATCAACAATTCCTGACCTTTATTTTATTTAGTTTTCTAGTTTTAGCTCAGGTGTCTGCTGTTGTCTAACTGGTAATGCCTCTCTTCCTCGGTTACTGAGTCTAGTTTTGTGTTTATATACAAATATCATTTACTCCATGTGGGATCAAGTTGAGGAGTGGAGTCAAGCTTTTGACTAAATCAGTTGTAAAGAACAGCACAGAAGAAGGGCTGTGGTGCTGTCGTGTGATTTGACCATAACACCTGAGGAACATTTCATTAAATTATTTGTAATTCTTAGTTTGATTAACAGTTCATGTCCAGAGCTCAGTCTCTTTGGTTGCCAGTGACCACAGATCACCGAGCGTTCACTCACAGCTAAACTTAAAACAACACATGTTCTACGACTGATGAAGTGCTTTTTTTCTAACTTTTAGTGCATCTACGGCAAGCCAGGAAACACACTCTTCACCAGCAGCGCCTATGCAGCCGTCCTACACCACAACCAGAGCCCAGAGTTCTACGATGAGGTCAGAGTTGTTTTTTTTTTGTTTTGTTTTGTTTTGCCTTTTATGTACCTGTTGAGTTACCTAATGTGGACTAAAACCCTGAAAACTAAACACCATGAAGCTTCTCAAAAACCATGTTGATTATTGCAAAATCAACGTTTAGGATGATTAGTGAAATTCCCAGTCAGCTGTGATTATCTCCTAAATCCAGACAGAGCTGTGAACTCACACAGGTCTGATTACTCTGCTCTCATGAAGCCAGGAGCTAAGCGGGGAAGAAGAGGGACACTGGTGGAGGGATGAAGGGGGTCCACATGGTAACAGATTAGGATCTTAAAGACCCTCATACAGAGACTTTATCAGCAGGTTTTACCTCCACCTGCATCACCCACTCACACGCTGGGACGTTTCCTTTTAAACAAATTGTTCATCAGTATCTTAGAGGAAAAATTACTCTAAAAGGCCTTAACTGTTCTTACTTTGTACAACGAAAGTATTTATCTAATAACTTGCAGAAGGAATGAAAAGCAGCAGATTGTTCATGATTATGTCATCAGAGAGTGTTGGTTAGCAGAACTGTGTTTGCTACACAAGCAGCTGCTCTCTGTGTTAACAACTCATTTCCTGTAATAACACCAGCAACAATCTCCTAACTGTTGCTGCCCCCTAGTGGAGGAAACACATCTCAGCCCCACATTAACTGGTGGCTCAAGTTACTCAGAAAAACCAGGAAAATAAGTAATTGAACATTTATGATAGAGATGAAGATTTAAAGGTCAGTTATTATTAGTAACAAAGATGCTTGAATCTGTGTACTACAGTGTACTGCTTGTTTGTATAGTTTTTTTATTCTGTTGTGCCTATTCTAGTGTTTATAAACCTTTGTTGCCTTTTACCTGTACTGTCCACTTTCTGCTGTGACAATGCAAATTTCCCACTTGTGGGACTAATAAAGAATTATCTTATCTCTTATGGTGTTCTTTACCTGAGAAGCGTGAACTATTTGTGACCTGAGTACAAGCTGTTAAAATTTAGTCACATCAATACATTTATTTTATGTTACCAGTTGTAAGGTACTTTAAGGCTATTTTAACATATTCATAAATAGGAAAGCATGTATATTATATGGGCTGTCCCAGACAAATGCTGATATATAATTATATTTATTAATAATGCTGACACCAGGAGCAACCTCAGTGGAATAAAACGGCAGCAAGTTAAGATGAAATACAGAAGTATTCCTCAGATTGATATGATGTAAATCCAATTAAAACTCAATTTTAAAAGATTAAACCCACATTTATTAATAATTTAGCCACCAAAAATAAACTGCAGCTGTGGCATAACATGCGTCTTTGTCCAGTCGTATTCACCAAGCTTCAACAAGCCTCACTGCTAGCCTGCCACAGAGCAGGCTTGTCCTCCAGCATGTGTTGCCATGGTGAATGAAAGGGGCTTCAGGTTAGCCCCGTTTGTGGAACCAAATTAGGGGAAATTAAACCAGGATTTTGAGACTGAGTCTGGCTTTTGGGATTAGCTCACTTTGTGGAACAGCCCTCAGATGACTTAGCTCTGTGTGGAATCTGTTTTTGATTGTTACTTTGTTTTATATTTAGTTATTTTCTGTCCTGTAAAGAAATAACTGATCAGCAATCTGAGCTACTTTAGAAAAACAGGAGTTTTGTCAGTTTGCTGCTCTGGAGCATACAGGTGTGTGTAAGCACAAGGATGAACAGTCAGGGGAAGGTCAGAAGTAATTTAATGCTGTCAAAGATTTTCTCCTCTTTTCTTAAATCTGGTATCAGATGAAGCGTTTAGCTCCTGACGTTGGTTTCACCACTGAGGACACGACCAAACTGAATGCAGAGCTGTGTTTCAGGCTTTGGGACTTGTTCCTGATGAGGAGCTGTGGTAAAACAGAGATTCTGTCCTCCTGTGTTCAGGTTAAGATTGAGCTGCCGGTCCACGTGCACGAGAAACACCACATCCTCTTCTCCTTCTACCACATCAGCTGTGAGTCCAGCAGCAAGGCCAGCAGCAAAAAGAGGGATGGAGTGGAATCTGTGGGTGAGTCCGGCCCTCAGCATGTGTGAAGACAGAAACAAAGGATTAATTAGATGGATGTTGATTATGGGGTTCAGAGCTTTATCGACCCAAAGGCTATTTATTTATTCGTTTGTGTTGCAGTGGGCTACTCCTGGATGCCTTTGCTCAAGGATGGAAGGATGCAGTCATCAGAGCTGCAGTTACCTGTCGCTGCCACGTTACCTGCTGGGTATCTTTGTCAGGAGAACCGAAAGGTGCATCCATGCTCTCTCAAACCAACACTTCATGTGTAGAATGTAGAAGCTGTGTAAAAACAAAGTCCCCAGCATCAATGAAACTATTCCAGTCTAATTCTAACTTGTGTTTTGTTTGAACAGTCTCAACCAGACCTCAAGTGGGTAGAAAACACCAAGCCGCTGTTCAAAGTGAGGAGCCACGTAGCATCAACAATATATCCTCAGGTGATTCATCTGAACAGAGAAACCGCAGCAGCAGAAACACACGGAGTGTTGTGATGATTTAACAGATTTGTTTTCTCCTCAGGACCTCCATCTGCATAAATTCTTCCAGCACTGCCAGCTGATGGAGACGGCATCAGAGGGCAACACGGCAGAACTGATCAAATACCTGAAGGTGAGACTCTGAGTATTCCTCCAATTGCTTTTAGGGGTGCTCGGGTGCTTCAGCACCCCTAAAATGGGCTAAAAACACCTATGGGGCAGAATATATATCTTCCCTCTTGTGGGGGCTTAATGAATGAGTCAGAAGCTGAATCCAAAAAGAACAGTGTAGTGAATTTGGGCCTAAGAGTGAGAGAGAGAGAGAGAGAGAGAGGGTACAAGCCCACCTACATCTTGAGGTCTCAGTAGAACTTAATTAAACGTATTAATCCCTCGGAAAAGTTTCTATGGGAAATTCTGTTTACCAGCAGTAGCAGCATTGACACTAGAGGTGCCTGAAAAAAACGATTGTCTGAATCGCAATTCTTATTTATAAAGATTCAGAATCGATTCATAAAGATTCTGAATTGATCATGTCCAAAAGCCTTCATGTAAACTGCTGTATTTCCGAGCGTCCCTGAACGCATCATTGCTGGAGCCGGTGCAAGCTGCACTGCTCTGCTATGTGCACTCTTTTGCTGCAATCTGCTGAATTTCAACAAAAACTTACCTTTATTATTATCCTGTGTGTGTTTTATAAGTCAAAAAGTCAGTTCCATTATGTTTAATAATGTTTAAATGGTGTTATCCGGTTTAGTTTGTGTGTTGCTTCATGCCGACTGCACCGTTAATGATTGATCCTTGTTGAGACTAATTAGTGCCTGTTAGTCTTTGTGTTCAATGATAAATGTTACTGGTTTATGTGAATACATGCTACTGGATGTTATAAAACCTGTTTATTAGTTTAAGATGTTTCACATACAGTATACTGACAGATTCTATTCTCTTATTCTCTGCTTCTCCAGACCGCACACACACACACACACACACACACACACACACACACACACACACACACACACACACACACACACACACACACACACACACACACATTCTAGTCTAAACTCTAGTTGACACTTTGTTACTAAGAGAATTGATTGAGAATTCATTCTGAATCGAATCATCCCCCCGAGAATCGGAATCGACTCGTGAGTTGTTTTTTAAGGCAGTAGGTAAAAGTAAAATATTTACAAGAAGAAGAATGGATGAGTCTGAGGGACCACAGGGAGGCTGTTGGGAATTTAATAATGTACAAACTTCTCAATAATATAAAACCTAACAACTTTGATAAAGTTTGCATGTGTAAAGTATGTTAAAACAACTTTATGTGTTACAGTTAAGCAATTTCAACAAATCGTCGTGGGTTTTGGTATAAATTTGACCCACATAAAATGAAGACTGTTGGAAAATGGAGCAATTTAAAAGGTTTGTTAATGGCCCGGTCATATTTAAGGAGTCAGACTGGATGTGATGGTCACGATCAGGAGGGAGGGAGGGAGGGAGGGAGAGAGAGAGAGAGATGTATTGATCTAGCACTGCCTCAGGATTCAGGAGGTGGAGACACAAGACAGGATGGCTCAGACTGAGCCTCTGGAGGTGGCTGAAGCTTGGAGCAGGGTGGCAGAGCAGGGCCCTCTGGGTCAGGTGACAATCAGTCAAAAGAATTGGTGTGTAGACTGGCGGGCCTCGAAGATACTGGCTGGTCAGGAAACGTTGCCACGAGCAGGAGCACCAACTTTCTGATATACTCCCGGGATGATCACGTGGGCAGGAAGTCCGGTGTGGGGCATGATGGGTAGTGGAGTCCTGAAGCCGGTTTGGTCTGAGGGGAATGACTTGTGGGATGCAGGCTGGTTACTGGAGTTCTGGGGCAGGTTTGGGTCTGAGGTGGAAGCGTTCTGGGTTGATTAGGCGTGAAGTGGGGGTCGGGGAGCCAGGACCGTGACACCCATACTCTTCTTTGGCAAAAAAAAAATATATATTTTGGGGCAGCTGTTCATAATTTTTTGGAATCTTGCAAAACCAGCTCTTATTCATGCAAACATGTCAGATGGTGTGGTTGATAAACAATGAGGAAAAATCCTGACCAGTGATATTTGGTGTAGGTGTAGGACAGAAAAATCAAAGCTGCGTTGGTTCTGAATTGGTTTGGATTCTAAGCGTACAAAAAAGTTTTTATTTTCTGATCACCTTTAGTAAATCTGACTTGTAGCATAGTTATCCTCTCATAGTTTTACATTTCTGTGTTATTACTTTACCTATAATTTAGAGTTTTTCCTGCTGATTGACACGACTTCCTGTCATCATTTATCTTCTAGTGCCTGCACGCCATGGAGACTCATGTCATCATCACCTTCCTACCGACGGTGCTGATGCAGCTGTTCGAGGTGCTCACAGCCACCACCAAAGACGCTCGTGAGATTGCTGTTAACTCCCTACGGTCAGTTGTTACCTTACTTTAACAAGGTTTCTGTTATCAGTGATGAAATGCAGATCAGAGTTGTGTAAGTTTACGGTTTACGAGCAATAATAGAAAATGGTAGTGTGATGGTCTGGGGCTGCTCTGCTGCTTCAGGACCTGGACCACTTGCTGTACCTGATGGAACCATGAATTCTGCTCTCTAGCAGAACATCCTGAAGGAGAACATCTGACCTTTGACCTTAAACAGGCTGTTCATGCTGAAAAACTTTCCAATGTGGCTGAATTCAATTAATTCTGTAAAGAAGAGTGGGACAAAATTCCTCCAGTGATGAGGACTTATCACCAGTTATCATGTTCCTATTCGACCATCTATCTCGCCAAACCACCACACTTCCCTGGGTCCTCCATTTATTACACACTCACGTATTTAGCAACAGAACACCATTGGTGTGAGAGGTTCTCTGCTCAATAATATCAGAGAAGGAGAAACAGCCGGCTGCTACCACTTCAACTTTAGGACAAACTGCCAGAGTCCCATAAAGAAAAACACCATTTGAAGTCACGGACAACAAAAGATGTTTGGACCTAGAAAACGGCGACTGGTGTTTAGCACTATCCCGTTTCGTCTGGCATCGCAGGTTTCCAGTTCTGGCAGAAGCGTCTCGGGAAAGATACCCGAGGGGTGGGGTGAGTGTTCAGTGATTGTGTTTGCATTCAAAACCCAACTTTTTGCAGATTCGTTATAACAGCTGTAAATGAGTAACTTCTCAAAATTTCTTTGAGAGAAAATAGGCTGTGCCTGGAGTCAAACATGTCTGTTGTCCTGTGCCCAGGGTAGTAGGGAGGGCCCAGAACTGGGCCCCATTAAAACTTTTTAAAAGTTCATTTTCATCTAACATCTTGTCCCAGGTCCAGGCAAAACTGTTGGCTGGACTAGTATAAATTAATCTGAGTGTTTACATACCAGCAGCAGAGACCAGATAAATAGGATAATTATAAAAACAATTGAAAAAAAAAATCTTGTTTATTAAAAAAATGATCACTAAATGCAACATGCCGGTTCCCAGTATGGAGCCAGGTGGAACTCCACTTGTTGGTGGTGATGTACATAAGAGTACTGGTTTTTGTTTATCTTTCTGTCATATTAGATCTTTAGTCTTTAAACCTTTTGCAGAAATTCTGACGAAAGCTAATAATGATCGACAGGGTTAAAGGCATTATGCCTGAAAAACATAAAGAAGCATTTCTGTGAATGTATTCTACTCTTGTTTTTCAGTGTGATCATACATATAGTGTCCAAATGTCACGAGGAAGGACTAGATCACTACCTGCGCTCCTTTGTAAAGGTAACCTACCGACACAATTTTAACTCATTAACTGTCAGCTGTTTTCTGATCAGAAAGCCCCTGACTGCCAGCGTTTTGGAGCGTTTTTACTGTTTTTTGAAGAGTCATAGAACATTGTGCTCTATGATCATGTAAACGCCAAAACTACCAAAAGAAAGAGTAGACTCACTTCTTACATCAGAAAGAATTGCCATTTTTCTAGCGTTATCCTTTCTTTCACAATCTGGTGCCCAAGCCTGAGCTGCAGAAGCATTTCCGGTTCAGCGCATCGCTTTTTTCTCAGTAGCGGCCCAAAACAAACTCGTAATCCATTGATTTTCCGCTTCCTGATCACGTGATGTGTGACATACACGGATGAAGGCTGTTTTTGGTTTAGCATCCAGGAAACATCAGAGGATGTCTCGGCTAGTAGACGCTAACCGTTAGCATTAGCAACTCCACCACATAGCAGAACTCCTTCAGGCTTGTGTTATTTGTGGAGCTAAAACATCAATGGCTGTGTTACTGTTAGCCAATCAGAGACGAGATGTCCAAATATCATGAATAAGACTCCAAATCCTGTTGTCTTGAGCTCAACTCTGATGTGGCTCACTTCTAGTTCCTGAAACAGGTGCACCAGATTTTTTTTCCCCCAAGAGTACGACTTACAAGGCATTTATTCCTACTAGAGACCACTGCAAATGTATTAAAAATATGAGTAAATTTGACTTTTAAAACCACATAAACCTCATAAATGTTTTTTTTCTTTCTTTCAGTACGTCTTTGTGACCGGTACCCCATCATCTACTTCAGCGACCACCCATGAGGTGCTGGCCACTGCTATAACAGCCATCCTCAAGCAAACAGCTGATTTCAACACCAGCAACAAACTGCTGAAGGTGTGTGTTCCATCAGCTGTAGTACCAACTCTGAACAGCAGGGATCAGACTTCTCTTTAAAACATCAGGAAGTATATGTGTGTACCCACAGTAAGGTGAAAATCCAGCATGTAGCTGCCTGCTCTGTATGCTTTATTACGTTTTTCCTCATCATCAGCTCTCTTTGCAGTAATTCTAACAGGTGTTTTCTCAGGAATTCTATCTAGATGAGCTGTAACTCTTTATATTTCGGTTTCCAGTATTCCTGGTTCTTCTTTGAAACCATGACAAAGTCTATGGCCCAGTACCTGCAGGGGGAAAACCGCATAAAGGTTAGTGTTTGGTTCATGACAGTCACATTCCCTTTTCTGGTGTGGAATTCTCACGCTGAGATGTTACAAAAACATGCCCATGCACATAAACAAACCTCAAACTGAAGGCTTTATAATGGGTGATGAATCTGTGGAAACTTTGTTGTGATACCAGGGGTCTGGATTTTATCTGGATGCTAACAAACAGCACCACAACATAGCTGAAGACGGCCAAACAGGAAAAGCTTGGTCAGGGAAACAATAACTTTCAACTTTATTTACCTTCAGCTCATCTGTATTTTAGATCGTTTCCCTGTTTGAATGTTAGAAGTATTAAAATGAAATATCTACATACAGTTTCTGCTTCACCACATACACAGTTGCTTTTTCAGCTTGTTAGCAAAGCATCTCATAAACCACTGAACAGATTGTAATAAAACTCTAGGAACATAATCCTGAACTGTGTATCCAGATCAAGATGGCCACCACAGCTAACTGAAATTATTCAACACAGGAATGGCAAAAATTCACTAATTTTTTCAGGGTTTGAGTTAAATGTTGATGTTTTAGCAGTTGAGAGTCACTCACAATGCACATTCTGACTGCTAACAGACTGAGCAAGGTTTTGCCTTGTTGACCGAGTTTACACGGCAATGTTGAATAAAGAAAATCTGCACACACGTTAGCGATGTGTCATGCACAAACAAACCAACTGTGCGTGCGATGAGAGCTGGCTCCCATCCAACAGTCCTAGATCTGGTTCCTCCAGATTAACTTTGGGTATTTGAAGCAACAGCTTGTTAATGTCAAATCCTCTCCTTGGAGCAAGCTTGCTACCAACTTATCTCACAGAGGCAACTGAATTTGTTTTGTAGGATTAAACAAAAATGATTATAAATTCATCATTTTTCAACACGAGATTATCATAATTTAAAACTCCAGCATCAAAGTCATCCCTTGGATCTGAAATAGATATTTTTGTAACTAACTAGTTACATAGTCTGCACCATTTATGAACATAAATAAATGCCAGTGGCTGCAGTTTTAATATGCACTGTGGTTTCTATGTCTGTTAATATCGTGAGACTCAAACTTCTGTTACAGGGTCATTTAAAATTTGCCTTTGCTATTTGCATAGTGCTTGAAATCTTTGAAAATGGTTACATGCTAACGTGCTTTTTTTCAAGGTTTCCATCCATCCATTCTCTACCACTTATCCGGAGTCGGGTCGTGGGGGCAGCAGCCTAAGGAGGGAGGCCCAGACTTTCCTCTCCCCAGCCACTTGGGCCAGCTCCTCTGGGGGAATCCCAAGGTGTTCCCTGGCCAGCTGAGAGACATAGTCCCTCCAGCGTGTCCTAGGTCTTCCTTTGGGTCTCCTCCTGGTTGGACGTGCCCGGAAAACCTCACCAGGGAGGCATCCAGGAGGCATCCTAACCAGATGCCCAAGCTACCTCAACTGGCTCCACTCGATGTGGAGGAGCAGCGGGTCTACTCCGAGCCCCTCCCGGATGACCGAGCTTCTCACCCTATCTCTAAGGGAGAGCCCAGCCACCCTGCGGAGAAAACTCATTTTGGCCTCTTGTATCCGCAATCTTGTTCTTTCGGTCACTACCCAAAGCTCGTGACCATAGGTGAGGGTAGGAACGTGGATCACCCGGTAAATTGAGAGCTTCGCCTTTCAGCTCAGCTCTCTCTTCACCGCAACAGACCGGTACAACGCCCGTATCACTGCAGACGCAGCACCAATCCGCCTGTCGATCTCACGCTCCACCCTTCCCTCACTCGTGAACAAGACCCCAAGATACTTGAACTCCTCCACTTTGTCTCAACGGTCTCCTTCAGTGGTTTCGTTCTTATCTACAGGACAGGTCATTTTCAGTAAATTTGGGCCCCTTCACCTCTGTTTCAGCACCCCTGACCAGTGGAGTTCCACAAGGCTCCATTTTGGGACCCACACTCTTTTCACTTTACTTGTTGCCACTAGGTTCTATTTTTGAAAAATACAATATTACATTCCACTGTTTTGCTGATGACCTTCAAATTTACTTCCCTCTTAAACCAGAAAATTGCTTCTTTATTTGACTGTTTGAGCGAGGTTAAGCAATGGATGTCCATCAACTTCTTGAAGCTAAATGACTCAAAGACGGAGATTTTACTCTTTGGTGATCAGAATCTTCTGGATGATGTGGTCAGTCCCCTTGGTCCTTGCTCATCCTTGGTAAAGTCCTGTGTGAAAAATCTTGGAGTCTTTCTTGATGGTTCTTTCGGGCTGAAGAGACAGGTGAGTTCAGTAGTCCAATCAGGTTTCTATCATCTAAGACTGTTAGCAAAGGTTAAACAATATCTTCCTGCTGACATTTTTGAGCATGTCATCCATCTGTTTGTTTCCTGTCGTTTAGACTACTGCAACTCACTTTACTTGGGCCTGGATCAGTCATCTTTAAATAGACTCCAGCTGGTCCAAAATGCAGCGGCACGCTTACTGACTGGCACCAGAAAGCGTGACCATATAACCCCAGTATTGGCATCTCTTCATTGGATCCCTGTGTACTACAGGATTCATTTCAAAGTCCTCCTCTTTGTCTTTAAATCTCTTCATGGCTTGGCTCCACCATACATCAGTGAGTTATTGTCCATCTACAGTCCCGTCAGAAACATGAGATCTAGCTCGCAGTCTTTTTTAATTGTTCCAAAAACACGTTTGAAAACTCGGGGAGACAGGGCTTTCTCTGTGGCTGGTCGTAGGCTGTGGAACAGCCTTCCTGTGGATCTAAGAACCACACAAAACATAGAGCACTTCAAAGCACTACTTAAAACTTACTTGTTTGAGCTGGCTTTTAATGCAGGTTGACTTGAGTAGGCAACATCTGTTTTAATTGATTTGCGTTTTATCTTTACTTTTTACCATTAAATGCATTTGTTTTATAAATTTTAACCTTGATTTTATTGCAATTTGTTCTTGATTGTGTTTATTTTTATTTTACTCTTGTTAAGCACTTTGGGGTTGCCTGTGTGACTGTAAATGTGCTATAGAAATAAACCTGACCTTGACCTTGACTTGGGACAGGACCTCGTCCCTGACCTGGAGAAGGCATTCTACCCTTTTTTCGACTCAGGACCATGGTCTTGGATTTAGAGGAGTTGATTCTCATCCCAGCTGCTTCACACTCGGCTGCGAACTGCTCCAGCGAAAGCCGGAGATCACGTTTTGACGAAGCCAACAGGACCATATCATCTGCAAAAAGCAGAGACCTGATCCTTAGGCCACCAAAACGGATCCCCTCACCACCTTGGCTGCACCTAGAAATCCTGTCCATAAAAGTTATGAACAGAATCTGTGACAAAGGACAGCCTTGGCGGAGTCCAACTCTCACCGGAAACGAGCCCGACTTACTACCGGCAATGCGGACCAAGCTCTGACACTGGTCATACAGGGACCTACCAGCCAGTTTTTCAAAACCAAAACCAAAATGATTTAAACATCACAGAACATAATTTATGTTCCTTCTAGCACAAGAACAGTTCCTTTCATGAGGACCAGGAAGTGACATACTAAATTTGAGTTGTTTTGTACCTTTCATGTGTAAATCTTCCCAGTAGTGAACTGGAAAATCATGAAAAGTCACTTTGAAAGTGCTTGAATGTGATTTTGACAAAGAAGCCAGTGTTTAGTATCGAAGGAGTCAACATATAAAACAAACATTGGTTTTGAGCTACTAGAAGGTCAAAAATTAGAAGAAAAATCTAAATTGGGACACATTCTTAAAGTTAAAACTTCTTGAGTAAGGACATCAGATGAATGTAATGTTCAGAGTTTCAGGAAGCTGAATCAATGATCATTTCTGCAGATGCCGCGGCCTCAGCGTTTCCCAGACAGTTTCCTCCAGGCGCTGCAGTCCCTGGTTCTGTCCATCATGCCTCACATCACCATTAGACACGGAGAAATCCCAGAGGAAGCTCGGAGCATCAACCTGGCCCTGGCAGGTTTCATCAAGGTGGGTTCCTCTGACCAAAACCTCAGATGGGATGGATCTCTGCAGCATCTAACTCTCCCCCCTCCTCTCAGAGGTGTCTGACCTTCATGAACAGAGGCTTCGCGTTCGGACTGATCAACCACTACATGAGCCACTTCAGTCTCAAAGACCCCAAGGTACCCTTGTTGCGAGGCAGGGCACACCAAAATCCCAACCAGATCAAAGCGGTCTCAGTGTGTGCTGAGAAGACACTTTTTTGATTTGTTCTTTTTGATTTGTTTCTCACATAGCCGTCCTCTGTGTGGGCACCACATTTGACTAACAAATGAAAACAGCCAAAGACACACAGACCGCTGGTTCACATTAAACTAATTTATAAATTCTGGATGTTTGGTGGCAGAAATTTGAATTTTTGCATGCAAAACCCGGCCATGTGTTTTCACTCCAGGTGTTGACAGAAATAAAATTTGAGTTCCTGATGACGGTGTCTAACCATGAGCACTTCATCCCTCTGAACCTGCCCATGGCGTTCGGGCGCACCAAGCTGCAAAGGGTGCAAGGTGAGTGACTGAATACGTCCGACCACAAACAAACTGACTGGCTCACATTTCCATCTAATCTGCATCCTCTACACTGATGTCCTGTCTGAAACACAGACGGCACTTCCAGTCTTCCTGCAAATTAATGTATTTACACAATGCTGCATGGATTTTTTTAGCCCACGTTTCTTTATTTTCACCTCCCCTGTTTTTATGTGTGTGTGTGTGTGTGTTTGTGTGTGTGTGTCTGTCTTATGGTCAGATTTTATTCCGTATGCGACGGAGCTTTTTGGCCCTGTAGGTACGTGATGCCCACCTCTTGGTAACATTTGCAACCGTATGCAAACTCTTTGCTCATGTCCACTCTCGTTCCAACCCCTCCAGCCGCCGTCAGCCCCCCCACTCACCCTGTACTCACTGGTTTCTCCTTGCCTCTCTCACTCCTGCTTCCTGTGCCTGTCGTTAGGCCGTAGTGCTGTAGAGAAGAGTGCTGCTGTTCTGGGAATCAGCTCCTCCTGTTTTCATGCTGCCTAATTGACATGTAAAGAGAAGACAGCCGTCTCTCATGGAGCTGCGGTTGTCTCTCCTTCTGTCTGAGCCTCTTCTCTCTGATACTTATAGCTTAGTTCTAAATCTTAACTTCCTTTCAGCATTAACATGATGTTGATGTGCAGCTTTTGTCGAATCAGATAACTCTATTTTAGTGGACGCTGTTCCTGATTCTGATCAGTTTATTTCAGATTCTCATCAGCCTGTTAGAGACATAAATGTGTTACTCAGGACAGTCTACAGTAACAATCTGGTCAAAATCTGTAGAGTAAAGCTTAAAGGTCATGAGCATAACAGCCTCAAGAGAAAAAACTTCCTACTTGCAGTCTGGACCTTGAGGCTGCTCAGTCTTCTGCCTGAAGGAAGGAGGGTGAGTAGTTGTGTGGGGTTCATCCTTATCCTCTGGTTCTGCTTCTTCTACTTCAGACAATTCTTCAGGGTTTCATTTTACAGCCACATGCAAATCACTTAAAATAAAAACCCAATTACTGGTTCCTGAAGTTTTGGGTTTGGACCCCACTGTGGTTTGCAAAAGACAGAATGTGACATCTAGAGATAATTTCCACCAATCCAATCCATCCAGTTTATTTGAAGCATTAATAAAAAACAGCGATGTTTACCAAAGTGCTGTACAATAAAAACATGCACAAAAGAAGGAAATAATACAGTGGCAACAACAAAATTATACAGATCACAGTAAAACCAACCCTTTGAGTCAAAGGCCAGTGAAAAAAGGTGAGAAGGAAAAAAGATTTACATTTGTAGGCAGCTTGTTCCACAACCTGGGACCAATCACTGAGAAAGCTCTGTCTCCTCTGCTTTTGAGTTGGGCACCAATCAGGTTATTTCTTTATTACAAAGTTGTGAAACAGCCTTTGCATTGATCTCCTGTTTGTGCTTTTTGATGAGGAAACAAATGTAGATATCAGACAATGATAACCAGGTTAAATACAAAATACAGTTTTCTAATGACATATATACACTGCCTGTCAAAAAAAAAGTCACCACCTGGATTTAACTAAACAAATAGGTAGGAGCCTCCTATTAGATAATTACTGCATGGGTGATTATCTTTCAGCTGCAACAAGTTATTTAACCCCAGCTGGTGCAATGAGTTGCTTCTCATTTCTTAACCAACCATGTGGAAAGACGCATCTGGTGGTCGTGGAAAAGATGTTGGTCTGTTTGAGAAGGGTCAGGTCATTGGCATGCATCAAGCACAGAAAACATCTAAGGAGTGTCACGGACTTGCTGGACCGGACTGAACACACAACAGCGTGAGTAGGACTGTGGCGTGTTGTATAACCCAAGCGCAGAGAACTGACACTGGGTAATGAACAGACACGCAGTCAATATAGGAAGCCGCAGCGCGCAGCTCGTATAGGGACGAGAGCACGTGTGATTCCAGAAATGAAAAGAGCAACTTATGTATCGCCGACGGGCTGGACTGGAAACTGCCTGGACTGGTCTGGATAGCTCTGGTACGGCTCTGGTAGCGATTGGGACGTTTGTTTAGCCGGAACGCCGAAGCGATGACTGAGCCATGATTAGTGATTCTCACTTCCTCATATACTCCCGCTCTGATCACGTCCGGTGCAGGGCATGATGGGTAGAGGAGCATGATGGGTAATGAAGTCTGAATGATGGACTGAGGGGAATGACTGGGGTGATGCAGGCTGGTCTCTGGTGAACTGGGCAGGTTTGGATCTGAGGTGGAGGCGTTATGGGTTGCTCAGAGCCAAGAAGGAGGCAGAGGTGCCAGGATCGTGACAAGGAGATTGCAGAAACAACTAAAATTGTGTTAAAAACTGTCCAACGCATTATTAAAAGGAAGGATAGTGGGAACCCATCGTCTTTGAGGAAGAAATGTGGCCGGAAAAAATTCTGCATGATCGTGATCGGTGATCACTTAAACGTTTGGTGAAATCAAATCAAAGTAAAACAACAGTAGAACTCAGGCCTATGTTTAATAGTGAAAGTAAGAGCATTTCCACACGCACAATGTGAAAGGAACTCAAGGAATTGGGATTGAACTGCTGTGTAGCCATAAGAAAACAACTAATCAGTGAGGCAAACCGGACAAAAAGGCTTCAATTTGTTAGGGTGAAATGGACTCTGGAGCAACCGAAAAACGTCATGTGGTCTGATGAGTCCAGGCTGTTCTAGAGTGATGGGTGCATCAGGGTAAGAAGAGAGGCGTATGGAGTGATGCACCCATCATGCCTAGTGCCTACTGTACAAGCCTGTGAAGTAGATCTGTCAGGCTTTTCAAATCCTAGAGTTTTACTGTCTATTTTCTATCAGACGCTAATGCAAGAGATAGGTGTAGGAGACTATTTTCATGTTCAGCCTGCATAAAAAACTCAGTGACCGATGATGATCAGAAATAATAAAAAAAGTTTTTTTCAGTGTTGAATGCTTTTTATGAAAACCAGATTTGAATTTATCAAAACTGTTGCGTAGTTCCAGAAAAGTTATCAGTTGATTGGCCACAACTTTTTTGAAAATTTTAGAGACAAAGGGTTATTTAGAAATGGGTCTGTAATTTTTAGGCTGAGAGGAGTCCAAACTGTGTTTTTTAAGGATGAGTTCAACAGCTGCATGTTTGAAAACGTACGGCACAGAGTGAGAATGGAGGGATTGATTAATAAAATCCAAAATGCATGGGCCAATTTGGTCAAAAACCTCAAGAAGCAAAGTGGTTGGGAGAATATCAACAGGGCATGAAGTTGGTTTCATGTTTTTCTGAATGACACAAATGTCCTGGAAATGTACACGAGTAAAGTAGGACCATGATTGGGAGGAAGGTGGTTGTATGGGAGAATAAGATGGGGGTGAAAAACTTGCCCTGATATTTCTGATTTTATTCTCAAAGAATGCAAAAAAGTTGTTACAGTCAGACCTTGAGAATACAGGCATGTGAGGGCGTGAGGGGAAACAATCTGGTTTATGGTGTCAAGCTAAACTTTACAGTTATTTTTGTTTGAGGAAATCAGCTGAGCAAAGTAAGTGGCTTTTGAGCTTTTCACCATCTCATTCAAAGATTTTATAATTCTTTAAAGTGCAGCCTATGAACTTCTAACCTAGTTGTAATGCTGCTGTTGTGTCCTTGGGCAAGACACTTAACCCACGTTATCTGCTGGTGGTGGTCGGAGGGACCGATGACGCCTGTGCTCGGAAGCCTAGCCTCTGTCAGTGAGCCCCAGGGCAGCTGTAGCTACAGTATTATAGCTCATCATCACCAGCGTGTGAATGTGTGTGTGAATGGATGAATGATGCACTGTAGTGTAAAGCGCTTTGGAGTCCTCTGGCTCTGAAAGGTGCTGTACAAGTGCAGGTCATTTATCATTTATCATTTGATTTCCAACGCCTCTCGACTTTGCAGCATGTCTTTCTGAAACTGTAAATATTTTCCTTTATCCAAGAATCTGTTTAACTGGAGCCACTGTATCTAATGGCACTTACACACTCGCATCAGCTCCGCTCCACTCCGCCGGCTCCAGCCCGGCCACGTTGGTTCCACACTGCCTTAGGGCACATGGGCGGTCTCCAAAATTGGCCCGAAAAATTGGTGCGGAGATATCAGTGATGTCATGAGCACATCTCCGAGCATGTGGGCGGAGCAAAAGAGCGCAGAGAAGTCTGCAGTGTCTTCCTTATTAAACAAAGGCGTTCTGAGCAGTCTTATGCTTTTGGAGACGCTGCCTCTGATATTAAATCCTGCTTTGCTGTGCGTGGCCTGGCAGCAGTGTGTGTGTGTGTGTGTGTGTGTGTGTGTGTGTGTGTGTGTGTGTGTGTGTGTGTGTGTGTGTGTGTGTGTGTGTGTGTGTGGCCTGGCAGCAGAGAGACAGAAGAGAAAAACAGCTTCAGTCAGAGGCTCGTTAACTCCTCAGCATCCAGAATGATAATGAAGCGCGCATGCGGGAAGTCCCCGCTGGCTGATTCTATCTGCTAATCAGAGGCTCCCCCTAATGGTAGCTGTGAATTTGAGCCGACCAATCAGTCGGCAGTGGGTGCCTTGGGAAGAAGGCTGAAAACAGGTCCAGGTCAGCGCGAGAAATTCCTGGACTAACCGGATGTGACCACAGGATACCCTGATTAGGCCGTTCGGAGCTGATGCTAGTGTGTAAGCGCCATAAAGATGCTGCAGCTTTGCTGGTTAAATGATTGGATAGAGGTGTTTGGATCATCACCATGAACTAAGCTGCTGTCAAACAATCTAGAAAATGCATCCACTGCTGACTGATGAATGATACGTCTGTCTGATTTCAGTTTGTGAGAGACAGGATCAATATTAGATTGGACATTAAAGAAAATGCAGCTGCGGTCACTCACTTGAACCTCTTATGTGTGTCGTGTTCATCTGGAGTAAAGCCAACACTAAAACAACATCATACAGACATGGTGGAGGTAGTGTGATGGTCTGGGGCTGGACCACTTACACTGTTTGAATGCTCTTGAACATCTGCTGTACTTGAAGGGACCTGTTACTCTTCTGTATGCACCATTTCCACTGACCCAAATTCAAAATGAAACTAGCTTTTGGTGGGATCTATCTGGTTGTTGGTGACACAAAAAAACAGTGTTAAATCAGCTCCATCCAGCCCAGCTGGCTCACCAATAAATGTAGGTGAGCTGTGGCACTTCATAACCAAACAAAGGACTCAACAGGGTTTTAAATAAATAATTATAGTTCCCGTTCTATGTGGGTTGGACAATATGCAATCTTGATCTCTTGGAGCGATTAGCTACAATCATCTTTATCATTTTAATTGTGTCTATGGCAGTAAAAGGATGCCGGTTTTCAAACCTCTGGTTGCCTCTGACTCCATAGTTTCTCTGACACAGAATAAGCCAAACATTGATAACTTGTGGATTTATATGTAATTCTTGACTTCTGCAGTGCAAGTGTCCTCTAGAAAAGGGAGGCTGTTGTTGGTCAGCAGCTTTATGCAGCTCTCCATGAAAAAGTCCAATTTCCAAATCTTCCTGAAGAGTCTACAAAAGGATATAACAAGTTCTAGGAGCAATGATGTAATTTCATGGAACAAATCATTTGGATTTTTCTTGTCATCTTCATGCTGTGGACATGATATCTGAATGGAAGTGTTTGTGCTTTCTGTTGAGTCTGTTGCATACTGGTTTGCACACTGAATGATGATCTCCTGGTTTGCATCTGTGTTCCACTGCAACTACTGATGGTGTTGTTATTGTGGAGTTCACTATGACCCATTCAGATCAGTGCTGTTGTTGCTTGTTTGATTAATTTATGTGACTTATTGTGTAACTTGTGCTTTGATATGCGCATTTCAGCACATATTATTCTGATCGACACATAGTGAAAGTTAAAAGTAAGTACACCCTCGTCCTGTTCTAAGGTTTATGTATCAGGATATAATTATAACTAAGACAGTTAAATCCACCGAGACCTTAAGATTAAACCGATGTAAGCTCAGATAAACAAGAATATGACTGTGTCATCCATTTTTTCCAGCCTTGGTTGGTTGTTGGTTTCCAGTTGGGTCTGAGCTACTGGGTTATAAAAGTGTTGAGTTTGTCAGACATCTAGGAGGTGTCTGGTCACTGGGAATGGTAGTGTGTTTTGGCCATGGTGTTTGAATAAGGCTCCTGAAGTCAAAAGGCAGCTTTTGTATCATAAAGTTATGCTGCAACACAGCTGGAACTCTTTCAGTTTCACATTTCTTGAGCCAAACTTTGGTGTGGAGGTAGCTGAGAGTCATTCACACTACCTGGGATCATGCATAACGTTATTTAAAGTTTCACTAAAACGACTTTAACGCCAACATCAGATGATCTCAGTTCAAAACTCTGGTATGAAAGATGGTCAGCGATGAGTCTAAGGATTGGTATATAGAATAGAAAAATGTAGTTTATGTTGAGGATTTACCAGTATCAGGTGAAAATGGGTTTTAAAAATGCTATAAAGAGAAGACACTTTTTTCACATTTTTTTAATCGTCCTATCCACAGAACGTCTACTCCTGGGATGATCCGTCTCATAGATGTTTTTAGTAAAGATATTGTTCTTTTTTTGTTTCCAAAGAATGTTAAACCCTAAATCATTTCTAAATGACATTTAACCCTTTCCTGAATGGGCAGTAACCATCACCTGTCTAAGGCCTGTATGCTTAAATCATGGGTAGGGAACCCTGGTCCTGGAGAGCCGCTACCCAGCACGTTTTAGAGGTTTCCCTGCTTCAACACACCTGATTCACCTGTTCAGCAGCTCATCAGAAGCATGTTAATCACCTGCTGATTAAAATCAGGTGTGTTGAAGCAGGGAAACGTCTAAAACGTGCTGGGTAGCGGCTCTCCAGGACCAGGGTTCCCTACCCCTGGCTTAAATGATTGTCATTTAGTTAGCAGCACCTGAAATTGTGTTTTTGCTCGTAAATCAATTCCATTAGGGAGAAATTATCTATACTTGCTTTTCACCCACTGACAACATTGCACTAGTTGTTCATCTGAGTTTTCATTTACCAACTTTTAAAAAATCTGGTCCAAACCAGATGATGAGTTTTAATTTTTCCTGACACATAAAATGTTAGACCTGAGACAGGATTTACTTCCTTTTTAAGATAATTCCTTATAATTAAATAAAACCTGTGCAACAGAGCATTCGTCAGCATGTAGGGATGTACTGATACGTCTGTTGTGACCCAACTACAGAACAGAATCTGGAGTTCAGCTTGACAGAGGAGTACTGCCGTAACCACTTTCTGGTGGGCCTGCTGTTCAGAGAGGTGGCTGAAGCCTTACAGCAGGGGCCTGAAGTCCGACAGCTGGCTGTGGGTGTTCTGAAGAACCTGCTCATTAAACACGCCATGGATGATCGCTACACAGCATTCAAGGTGAGGAAGACCAGGAGAGTGTGTTAAATATTACATGGAGTTAATAATTATTATACAAGGTCTTCGCCTTCCTGCTATTCTCCTCTCATTCTCAGTGTGTTTTTCTAAATGGAACCCCTATTGTTTGCTTTTAAAAAGTTAATGTTTGATATGGCACTCGCCTCTAGCTGTTGATGTGATTATCTCTCAACGAGATACTAGTGTCTGTTATGCAAACAAGCCCGGTGTTTAGAGTGCAGGCTCCACTAACAACAGCTGCTGATACAGCTCAGGTAGATTTAACATCTCCTGTTCTCAGTGACTCCATGTAGGCTAGCCGGGTTTAAACTCAGTCAGTGCCCTACGGTGTTCTTTACCATCTGTTTGCATGTATATTCACCTTTTTTCTCAGCTATAAATATTATATTTTTGCTCAACTTGGCATTCAAGAAGCAAATCAGGATTTTGGGTAATTTATAAAAACACATGATAAAACTGTAAAAGTTACATGAAGGAATGAGCAAAACACAAAGTACACTAACAGTTTCTCAGAATATTAGAATATTGTGAAAAGGTTCTTTATTGAAGACACCTGGTGCCACACTCTAATCAGCTAATTATCTCAAAACAGCTGCAAAGGCCTTTAAATCTGCTCTGTCTATTTCTGTGGGCTACACAATCACGGGGAAGACTGCTGACTTGACAGTCCTCCAAAAGACGACCATTGACACCTTGCACAAGGAGGGCAAGACACAAAAAGGTCATTACTAAAGAGGCTGGCTGTTCACAGAGCTCCTGTGTCCAAGCACATTAATAGAAAGGTGAAGGGAAGGACAAGATGTGGTAGAAAAAAGTGTACAAGCAACAGGGATAACCACACCCTGGAGAGGATTGTGAAACAAAACCCATTCAAAATGTGGGGGAGATTCACAAAGAGTGGACTGCAGCTGGAGTCAGTGCTTCAAGAACCACCACGCACAGACGTATGCAAGACATGGTTTCAGCTGTCGCATTCCTTGTGTCAAGTCACTCTTGAACAAGAGAGCGTCAGAACCGTCTTGCCTGGTCTAAAGAAATAACGGACTGGACTGGTGCTGAGTGGTCCAAAGTTATGTTCTCTGGTGAAAGTAAATTTTACATTTCCTTTGGAAATCAAGGTGCCTATTGGGGTCAGTGGGGGAGCTGGCTCCCTGAGAGGGCTTAGGCCCCCCAGTCTTTCCTCCCCATCCTCAGACATCTCCCTCCCCCTGCTCCATCACATCACCACACCCACATGCACATAGGGCCTTGGGGTGTGGGCAAGTTCAGGGGGTGCAGATATGGTTCCCACCTCCGCAGTCCTGTATCGGCCTGTGCCCCACATTAAATTTGCATATTAAACACATCCATCAATGACATCTCATGCAAATGCACACTTAGGGTCATGGGGGTGAGCACACTCAACAGCACTTGAAGAGAGGGATCACTCAGCCTCGCCTCGGGTGCCGGTGCCCACTTCCAAATATAAGCTGCACCTAGACACTGAGGGTTCTGGGGGGGAAATGGGGTTGTGTGCTGACACCAGCTGGTGTAGGCCGGACGATGTCTGCGCTGCCCCCCCCCCCCCCACCCCCACCCACCGCAAAATGCACTCTAACAACACACATCAACAGCACATTAGAGCAGGCGGAGGGAGACTAGGGGTCTTCTCACACCCCTGTTTGTAGTTTGCTGCCTGGGCGGGGATGCCTGCTCATCATTATCCCAGTAAGAACGGGACCATCTTTGAGTCCGGTAATGGTTGTACCCTCTGTGCAGCTGTATCTGACCAGAGTGTGTATGGGGAGTGTGAGTGGGTGTATTATGTGCATTCTTGTGTGTCTAGGTTGAATGTGTTTTTGTGTGAGCAAGAGGGTGAATGGTAAATGGCCTGTATTTGATATAGCGCCTTCCAGAGTCCTAGAACCCCCCAAGGCGCTTTACAACACAATCAGTCATTCGCCCATTTACACAGACATTCACACCCTGGTGGTGGCGAGCTACATCATAGCTACAGCTGCCCTGGGGCGCACTGACGGAGTGTGTTTGTGTGTGACTGCCTATCTGTCAGGTAGAGTCTTGGACTCCTCCCCTCTCCTGGGCTATCTTGTGGTGCTATAACATCTTGACCTACCCTCCCCCTGTTACATTTCCTGCTGGTGGGTTGTACCTCGGTCTGCCTGCGTATTAGCGGCTCTCGTATCTGGGGCTGGAAGTTTTTGGCATCTATCGGCTCGCTCTTGGTGGCTGCATGGTGTGGTCTGGGCCCCTGGGCTCCATCGGGTCTCTGCCGGGGTTGGGTGCCCTTGGGTCCCGGGCCGCTGGGTTCTGAGCTCGATCTAACCTCAGGTGGGCCTGGGGGCTTGCCGTTGTTATCTCCTGGGCCTCTGGCACGGCTGCTGGTTGGCCCCTCCGGGAAGAGCCTCTGCGCCCATTGGGAGGGAGGTTGGGCTGCTTTGGCGGCGGTCTCCCTGGGGTCTCCTGTCTCGGTCAGAGCTGCCTGCACCCTAGCAGACCACAGCAGAATGAATAGCAGAGCCAACAACAGAGTGATAAAAGGATTTTAGCAGCTGGGATTTAACTCCGAAGGACCTCAGCCTTTCATGAGGAAAACAATATCACATGGTAAAAAGCTCCAAAAAGTGGATTTTCCATTATATGGCTCCTTTAACATGCAGAAGCTGTTTGTGTTTTAATGGTTAGTTCAGCATTTAATCAGGTCAAACTGTGGTGTTCTAGAAGGTGATTGTGATTACAGCCTTATTGGGTTTATTTAATCCCTGCTGTTCTGGTTTTACTGACTGTTTCAGAATCAGCAGGCCAGGATCTGCATGCTGTACCTGCCTCTTTACGAGCTGCTGTACCAGAACCTGAAGCAGCTGTCGGCTCAGCCACAGACCTCCAGCCCGGCGCTTGGCCTCAACGTGAGTCCTCAACCACATAAATCACTGGAATAACAATGTTGATTCACATTTTTTGTTTGAATATTAGATCATAAAAATTTAATGACTTAGCCACAGATTACCTAAAATACGTTTTTGTGTGAAGAATTCACCTTAAAGCTGATTCAGACATCAAAGATGTTCCCAGACTGATGGGGCTTATCTTAAGGTGATGTCTTTCCTGCTTGGTGTTGAGGTAAACCTGTAGGCCCAGATCCCATGGACTGATAAAGACAACGACAGGTTGATAAATAGGTTTGGATTCAAAGGGGATTAAATGTTTTCCTGCTTTGTTGAGTCCATTCAGAAATGACTCAGTGACCAATCAGTCTTGCTTCTGTGGTTTTCCAGGGCTCCAGAGATGACCTAATATCAACCAGTTCCACAGACAGCAGGAGAATCAGCACCGCAATGGACAAAGATCATGGTGAGTGGAGAGTAACACATATGGCTCTTAGGATGTGCCAGCTGACCTCTTCCTGTTTACATGTGGTCCAGTGTCCCCACAGCTCTGGACCACAGCGCCACAGCTATATTTATACAACATGCAGCTTAATCCATTAGCTCTGTGTTAAAAGGCCAGCTGTGTGCCAGACATTGAGAGCATTAATGCTTATTCCTGCTGATTGGCTGCTAGATCAGGCTGGCCTGATAGTTCTAAAGACTTTCAGATTTGGCTATTTTTCACTACTGACATGATGATGATGAGGATAAGATGAAAGTAATGCTAAAAGAAAGGCGAGTATCACATTAATATCAAAAGAAAGAATGAGAAACACCCAAAACCCAACAAACAGTGGAGTTCTTCATTTCTTCTGATCAGTTACTAATATCATTAATAGGAAGCTGAGTGGCTATAAGACACGTGCGCGCACACACACACACACACACACTTTTTCTATGCTATCCATGGTTCCAACATAAGGACACAAGTGTTGGTTTTCACAAAGCTTCAGTGTTTTTAGATCCATCCATCCATCCATTTTCTGTAACCGCTTATCCGAGCAGGGTTGCGGGGGGCTGGTGCCTATCTCCAGCAGGCATCGGGCAAGCAGGCGGGGTACACCCTGGACAGGTTGCCAGTCCATCGCAGGGCAACACAGAGACACACAGGACAAACAACCACACACACACCTAAGGACAATTTAGAGACCAATCAACCTGACAGTCATGTTTTTGGACTGTGGGAGGAAGCCGGAGTACCCGGAGAGAACCCACGCGTGCACAGGGAGAACATGCAAACTCCATGCAGAAAGACCCCAGGCCGGGATGTGAACCCAGAACCTTCTTGCTGCAAGGCAACTGCGCTAACCACTGCGCCACTGTGCAGCCCCTGTTTTTAGATATTTAGCTCAAATGTTTATGGCAGGGATAGGCAAGCCAGCAGTAGCTCAGGAGGCAGAGCGGGTTGGCCTGTAATCAGAGGATTGTGGGACCAATCCCAGCTCCCACTAGCGTACTCTGCTACTGTGTCTTTGGGCAAGATACTTCACCCGACTTGCCTGTGTTGGTGGTGGCCAGAAGGGCAGCCTCGCTTCTGTCAGACCACTCCAGGGAGGCTGTGGCTACGTAGTAGCTTACCATCACTGGCACTGTGTGTGAATGTGTGAGTGCATGAATAATGGAACGCTCTTTGAGTGCCTTGAAAAGTGCTATATAAATCTAATCCATCGTTTATTATTATTATTATTAAAGAAACATGTGAAAATTAAAACCGTAGAAATAAAGCCCTTTAGCCTCTTTAACCCTCAGCTCGTCTCTCTGCTGATGATCCTTTTTTCTGAGTCTCATCGTGTTCATGGATCTGTTCTGTTCTTTGTGAGCTGGGAGCTAATCTCACTGTGAAGTCAGACATTACTCTTGAGAAAATGGGATTCTAGTCTTTGTTCTAAAGCCAGCTATGTCACCACCATTAGGTTGTTTCACTAACCCAGTTACTCTCTTCTGGTTCCAGGTCTTCCAGCTCAGAACGGCCACATTGTGAGACGAGAGGACTCCAGAAGCTCTCTGTTTATGGACTCGGGAGCTCCAGACAGCATGGAGGTGAGAACGTTTCTCCTGCAGGAATGTACGAGTTTAGGACAGAATGAATCCATTCTAAACATTCCAAAGTATTTCTGGAACCACAAGAAAAATTTCAGAAAGTCTTTTTTGGATGTACGTCTTACAGCTGATTAACAGATTCAGATAAGTAACAGATTCAAGCAACTTTAACTCCAGCATCAGATGATTTCAGTTTAAAACTCTGGTATGAAAGATGGTCGGCGATGAATAGAATAGAATAAACTTTATTGATCCCACTGTGGGGAAATTCACTCGTTACGGGAACACACTTAGAGAATAGGAGAAAATCTAATACAGGTAAACACACAAAGGCAGTTGGCTGTTATTGTAACCTTCAGCAATAAAAAAATGAATAAAAATAGAAAATTTAGTTTCTAAGAAGAAATAGCATAAAGGACACTGACATATAAATGTGCTTCTGGGTATTGGACAATGGACAGGTACTGAATGATGTTGGCGTGTAAAAGCATAATGCCAGTAACAGTTAAACTGTAGTTTTACACTCTTACTGATGAGTTTAAGGGTTAGTATATAAAATAGAAAAATTTAGTTTATGCTGAGGATTTACCAATATCAGGTAAAAAATAACCAGAAGACTCTGGTTCTTCCAGCCGGAAGATGTTCCAAAGCAAACGTAAACATTTCACCTGACTGAACTTTAGTGGATCTTTAGAGTGAGCAGGACCACCCAGCTCCCTGCTGTGGGTGTTCTGAACCTATTCAGATGATAAACAATGAGGCTAAAACATCTGCATGAGGCTCAGTAAAGCCTGCCGCACACGAGAGCCAACAGCTGAGCTACCGGTCATTCGAGGCCATTTGCTCAGCAGATTACTCGCTGTGTGCACCTAATTTTCACTGAGTTTTCTGCCTCACGAGACGCTGAGGTGAAAATCAAACCGGTTTGATACTTTCCGCCCCACGGGGGGCAGAAACTCACCATGTGTGCACTACGTGAGCAGTCGGCTGAGCTGAAATCTTCCAAGTGACCAATCACAGCGCATTCTCCCCTCACGTGATTCCAAGGTGGCTGCCTCCTGTCTGCATGACGGAAAGATAAACAAAACGGAGACGGAGCTGGATATGGAGGAAATGCTTATACTTGTTTTGCTGATGAGGCGTCGAGAGTAATCTGAACTTCCTGATTCTTTGTTTCAGTGTTACGACGTTACGTCAGAAGATGCTATAAAGCAGATGTTTTTTTTAGCTTCACATTCAGACATGTTTTAGTTTCCCAGTAAAGGAATTTTTAAACTTTACTGCAGACAATCTCATTCATCATATCCATTCAGGTGTTTAAAATGTTCAAATAGCAGGTTAAATTAATTGTATTCATTAAATTGTTAAAAATGTAAACTGTTTGTAGAAATAAATTTATTTAAATTATATAAAATTTATATTTTTATTTAATATGATAATTTTAAAAAGGAACAAAAAAGGAGGATTTTATTAATAAATACATTTTTGAATTATTTTCAATAAAAAAAGTATATAAAATGAAAATGTTAAATTATTGCGAAACAAATACAAGGTTAAAACAAAAATATTATTTAAATAATAATTTTTTTTAGAATCTAAATACATTTTATGTTAAATAACGTTAAAATACAGGTATAGCAAAAAAAGAAAGGGATCTGAGGTACTCAGAAGGATGAAGATGGTTAAAAAGCCTTTATTGTTCCATGGCGTGATTGAATAAAAGCAAGTCAACTAGTTTCAGCTCTGTTATCTTGCTACAGTCTAGAATATGTCTTATTTTCTTGCTTTTCATTGATTACTTAGTTTTATACTTAAACGCTGATATTTTTTTTTTCATTCTCTGGAAACACTGGTCATGTGACTTCCTGCCAGCTCAACTGAAGCAGCTGAAATCGATTTTACTAGTAAGCAGACTACCAAACATTTCTTGTCCTAAAGAAGATCAGCGTGGCTGAAACTAGTCAACTTGTTTTTATTCAGTCGAGCCATGGAACAGTAAAGGCTTTTTAACCATCTTCATCCTTCTGAGTGCCTCAGACCCTTTGCTATGCCTGTATCCCTTAACTGAAGAGCACTGTAGGTATTCACAATCGTTTTACACCATTTTTGCTGTTTTTAACGTTGAATTAAAATTTATTGAAGTTTTTTTTTTAAACAAAAATGAATACAAATATATAAAAAATACTTTTAAATTTTTCTTTTATTTTCTTAGGATAAATTATTCATTGCAGATTTGAGCTGTTGGTGACAAAGAGCTGATGTGGCTCTGCTCTTTGGACAAAGGTTTAGTTTAAAGCACGCAGGAGAAAGCAGCTCCTTCCCATGAGGCTCGGACCAGACTAGAGCGTAACCGTCTCTACTGCATGAGGACCAGTGTATGAGGAAAGAACTTGATCTTATAATCCTCACCACAGACATGTTTGGTTTTCAGTTACAAGCTGCACAAAACAATGAATGCATTGATAAAAATGTGGGTCTGATGGATTAGATATCAGGATTACTGTCTTAGATTTGTGAGATATTATTCTCTTGTCACTTTACGGGGAGGAACTGTCAAATCTGTCCCAATCATTGTTCCAGGAATACTGTTTTGAAATGTTTTTATAGAGATTATCTGCTAGTTTTTGTTTTTATAGCCACAATCACCTTTATATTGTAACTTTTGAAATATTGCCTTGAACAAAATTTTCTACATCTTGGAAAAATTGTCCCACTTGTATGCATCTTCCTTGTGTTTCTACAGTATATTGCTAGAGGTTTTCTGGCATAAGTAGGGTGATCTGTTGTGAAGAGGTCAACACGGTTATGTGAACAAGTTAATTGGTGACCAAGTTATTTTTTGTCCGAAAGTTTTCTGCTGCACCCTTTGCCCATGACTAAACCTCCAGAAATGAGCACAAGCTTTTGGTAACAATCATATCGTAGTAAAGTCCGTTCCAAATTAGTATATGTGTTAAGTTAACATGGACAAACATTTACACTTAGCTCTTAGTGTGAAGAGAAACAGGAGATGTTTTGTGGGGTTACACCCCTTTCAGGGTGTAGTAGGCAGGTGTATATTAAAGGCTCTTAATAGGTGGTTTAATAGAGAATTAACCCAATAGCAGCCTTAAAGGGTGAAGCCTATACGAATAGAACACATTTTAGACACAGTGCAGTTTTTGTAACTCTTTAAATACATCATATCATTTAGCAGGGGTGTCCAACTCTGATCCTAGGGGGCCTCATCCAGCATGTTTTTGTTGTTTTCCCGCTCCAACACACTGATTCTGTGGTTGAATCACCTGTTCAGCAGATCACCAAGCTTTGCAGAAGCCTGTTAATCACCTGTTGATTAAAATCAGATGTGTTGAAGCAGAGTTGGACACCACAGCACGGGCAAATATGTAAGCTAGTTCAGAAACCCTGGAACTTCTCTTGCTCCATCAGTCAGATATTTGAAATAATTCAATAAAAATTTAATTTCATATATTTACACATCTTTGTGTGGGATCAATTGTATGATTTATTCTTTAATATGGCTGGGAATGCCAACAGTGTCAGCCTAGTGAGATACTTCTTACATGGAACACGTCTATGCAGTTGGTCAAGATTTCGCCAAAACAGCCGTAACTCACAAATCATTTCTCAACATTAGATGACCATAGTTTAAAACTCTGGCATGAAAGGCTGCAGGCTAAATTCCTTAAATTTCACCAAGCAGATGGAAGTCAATGTTGAGTATCAGGCCTGTCTGAAGAGCAGTTTCCATCTGAAGGAACATATACAGCAGCACCAAACACACTTTGGGAATTCCAGGTTCCTACATAAAAAGAACCATCATCCTCTTAATAATCTGTGTGTGCTGACTGTTTTCCTGCAGGAACCCTCACATGAGCGCTTGAAGCCGTGTGTTTTAAATGTTGTGTTTGTGTCGTTTGTAGCTGCAGAGACGCGGCTCCACCATGAGCAGCAGCCCCAAGCCTCCTGTCAGCAGACTGGGACAGTATGAGATCAAGGGCCTGCTGTTCTCCTTCCTGCACATCGTCAAGACACTGTCAGAAGGTTGGTGACGCTCCTTCAGCCTAAACACAACATGTCCCGGCTCTGACAGACACTCAACCTTGTCTCCTGCTTGCAGAGACTCTGATGGCCTACTGGAATAAAATCAGCCCACAGGACATCATGAATTTCCTCAGCCTGCTTGAGTGAGTAGGGTGTGTGACAACCAGGGATGTCCCAATCAGGTTTTTTTGCCCTCGAGTCAGAGTCATTTAATTTTGAAAATCTGCCGATACCGAGTCCAGATCTGATATTTCCGATACATAAAAAAAGGATAAAGAAAGCGAAGAAACAGATCCAAGATGTTCCTTATTTTTTTATTTAACTTTATTGTAACATTTAACAAATCTGTACATCCTCTGCTGGGCCTTTTTTATGATGGAGGTGATGGTGGGCTCCCACTTGAGGTCCTGGGTGATGGTGGAGTCCATGAAGCGACATGAGTCCACCATCGTGATGGGAGTGTCAGACAGGGTTATGGGTGGGAGGGGGGCCGTGTGCTTCCTAAAGTCCACAGCAACCTCAGCTGTCTTCTGGGTGTTTAGCACCAGGTTGTTGTGGCTGCCCAGGACACCAGCCGTTCCACCTCCATTCTGTAGGCTGACTCATCCCCATCAGAGATGAGTCCAATCATGGTGGTATCGTCTGCAAACTTGATTAGTTTGACAGACTCGTGGTTGGAGGTGCAGCTGTTGGTGTACAGGGAGAAGAGCAGAGGGGAGAGAACACAACCCTGAGGGGAACCGGTGCTGATGTAAAAAGGCGTAGTGGGATAAATCTACCTACATTTTCCTTTTCAAGCACTTTGTTTTGTTTTATTGTTTTTTATTTGACTATTTTCCTGTCCTGTCTGTCTCTGATCTACCTGCATCTCCTTTCCATCCACCACAAAAACTGCTGCCTGGCTTAATCCTTTTTCACCTCATGAGCTACTTTTGAACTAAGCACATCAAAAGGATTTACCCTCTGCAAAAACAGCAGCGTGCACACTGCGCAGTGTCAGGCACGACTAGCAAACAGAAAGTACCGGAGAATATGAGCGGACAGGAACGATTGTGTGTTAATTATATTTTTTTGGTGGTGCCACTTTCAGAATGTTACTGTGGCCCTGGCGCAGGATTCAGCTGCCTGGAGTGCATGAATAATAAGCGCTCTGCAGCTCTCTGCTCAAAAGAAGTCCCGGTACGCTGAGAGTCCATATAAGTAATGTAATATAGGTAGAAACAGGATGTTTTTTCGTGCTCCCTCTCGGTGTGTAAGTTGAGGGCTTCTAGGAGAACCCGTCACCCTTTTAGGAGAACCGGGTTCCGCTTAGCTCCCCCGTAGTTCGAACCCTATATCCAAGTCCAGATCGGAAGGTAACGTCAGATCCCGATCGAGTCTGAAAACGTGATCGGGACCGATTTCCGATCACGTGTTTGGATCTGGACATCTCTAGTGACAACAGAAACCTTCTTCCCTTTCTCTGAATGACACGCCTTAATTATTGTGTGAAACGTGTTTCATCATGTCGTTTCTATTCAACAAAAACTACTGTACTTAATGTAAAATGCAATAAATAAATAATGATATGCGGTTTTGTTTGTTTTTGTTTTCTGTGCCGACTCCTCGCAGGATCTGTCTGGTCCAGTTTCGTTACATTGGAAAGAGGAACATCAGCAGGTATGAATAGAAAACATCTGTTTAATCTGTCAGCCTTTAATAAAACTCCTTCAGTTCAGTTTCAGTGAGACAACACTGCCAATGAATTTCATCCAAATCACCCACAATCCTCTGTTTGCTTTTTTTGATTCATAGATTGCTGACATCTGCGGAGTAGAGATTGGTTGGATTTCTCTCATTTTGTTTTGTT
Organism: Aphyosemion australe; assembly: GCA_006937985.1. NCBI lineage: Eukaryota > Metazoa > Chordata > Actinopteri > Cyprinodontiformes > Nothobranchiidae > Aphyosemion > Aphyosemion australe. The sequence continues at coordinate 60,546 of SSNS01000743.1, read as the reverse complement.
TTTTCTCATTCAGGAGCCATGAGGTGTTTGTGTCCAAGCTCTTTTCCTCAGACAGGAAGTCTCTGACCATGCCAGCGATCCGCTCACACCGCAGCAGCCTCCTGCAAACCAAGATGCACCAGTTCAACACCATGGAGCCCTCCTTCACCCTAAACACAGGTAACATCACCTTCCAGTTCATATGCAAAACATTTGACATTTACTCTCTGGACCAGTAGGCTAACTGCAGGTAAACACAACCAAATCTACAATGATACGGTTATGTAATCTACAAGATCGAGCTTTGTTAACATTTGAATAAAGAGTTGGATCTTCGTGTCGTTACTGTTGACTTTAACATGAAAATACAGAAACAGTGAGGTAAAACCAGACAACAGTAAAGATATCAGTGATAAAAAGTCCAGTAGATAATCACGTTCCTCTTTTACATGCATGTAAGATGTGTAGAAAGGTCTCAGGTTGACAGTACACCATCTGCACAGCAGGAAACTGCTGAACTGAACAAACAAAGGCTGGCACGTCTTTGCTTAGCAAAACATAAATAAAGCATCTCACCTTAGAACTTTCTATCCCTGTCTGCTCAGGCTCACACTCTTTACTGATCTCTGACATGTATTTGTTAATGGCTGCTCAGGGTTTCCCCGACCCACCGTGTTTTTGTAAAAAATAAAAAACGTTGACAGGAATTATGACTAGTATGTGATTTTAGAAGCCATTTATTATACTTATTTTTGTAGACTAACAATACTCTACAAAAAGATAGCCATATAACACTTCAAATTAAAAGTGCTTTGACCACACCACACCACAAAATACACACTCAAATGATTTGCCTGAAGCTTGGAGAAGTAGTCACAGCCAAGTAATTTGGCAAGATCAAGCAAGGCTGTATAATTTGTATGATGGGCCATTTCATGTTTTAGCAGCCAGTAAAGTTATTTAAACCCACCAATTACTGCCTTGTGCTCCATGTTAATCACTGACTCAAAGTCTTCAGCTACTGACGAGCCTACATGAAAAACGTAAAAGCTTATTAGTTATTTCATAACACTCATTTCATTTTAATCAGTGTACTGTATTTACAGTATTACAGTATTACTTTTGCTTTCTGTCATGTTACCTAAGAACGTCAGAAAAAGCACAGCTATAAAACAAAGCATATCTAATGCAGAATTGAATGGCAAAATTTGCTGAACCAACACAAATTAGCAGCCATAATACTGTTAATAGTTTTGTTAGAGCCATAAATCAGGATTGTTTAGGTTATATTTTGTGACAATCTGTTCTCTGTTTGATTTTTGTCATGCATTGCTTAGTAAGTAAGGTTAATATCAGTTTAAGTTAGTATTATTTTGAAGTGCAGACTTTTATTTAGAAAGTATTACTTCTGGTTAAGCCGTAATTTTTATGTTGATAGAAAGACGAAGATTCTAGATGGATTTATGGAAGCATGGATCAATATAGTTTTTGACCGTGTTTTGCTGTGTTTTTTGTTGGAATTAAGGAAAACAGACTAATAGCTATTCCACACTAGCATCGGTTCCACTGCACTCCACGCAGCCCACCCTAGCCTGGCCGGGTTGATTACACACATCCTTAGGAATGCGGACGTGACTGAGCATATGGCCGGTCTCCAAAATTGGCGCGAAGATATCAGTGATGTCATGAGCGCATCTCCGAGCACGTGGCCGGGGAAAAAGAGCGCGGAGAAGCCCGTCGGTGTCTCCCTTAAATTAAACAAAGGCGGCCGTCAGCAGTGTTGCTTTTGGAGACCAACTCCGATATTGCATCCTGCTTTGCTGTGTGTCCTGGGAGCTCAAGTCTGGCAGTGCTGTCTGTGTGTGTGTGCTCAAGAGAGACAGAGAAAAAAAGGCTTCAGTCAGAGGCTTGCTCCACAGTATCCAGAATAATAATGAATTGCACTTGCGGGAAGCCCCCGCTGGCTGATTCTATCCACCAATTGGAGGCTTCCCCTAATGGTAAGCTTGAATTTGAGCCGGCCAATCAGTCTGCAGTGGGTGTGTTGGACCAGTTCAGCCAAAAGCAGACCACCTTCGGAAGAGGGCTGAAAAAACGACTGGTTGTGCAAGGAAAAAAAATCCAGGCTATGCTGATGTCGACACTCACTACTCTATCTAGGCGGGGTAGAGCCGATGCTAGTGTGGAAGCCTTATAACTAAAATGTTAAGAGACGTTCATTTTTTCTTGTGTTTGTATTTTTTCTAGATAAAAGTTTTGTTAAAATTCATGGTTTTGCACACGTCCTTTACAAGACATGTTACCATACTCGTTTTTGTAGAGTCATCCGCTAAATTCAGGGTCATCTAACCATTTTGGATTAAATCTGCTGGTTTGATGATTACCATCGCGTCTTAGGGCTACAGGTGGCTGCTCCAATGACGTGCTGAAGATGCCGGATATGCACTCTCTCTTACACCTGATCTCTCACCCTGTTCATGTACCGATCAAAAGATGTCATTATTACGCTCTCAACCATATCACCAGATGCAGTTAAAGTCGGACTTGCAGGTTACAGACCCCTTTTAATTTTAACATTTTAAATGTGCTGCCCTTTGTCACTGATTCTGTTCATAACTTTTATGGACAGGATTTCTAGCCGCAGCCCACGTTCGTTCTGTGTGTAACTTCATAATCCATTACTTTGTTCTTTTTTAACACCACGTAGTAAAAAGATGGTTGTTTACCTTCAAGCTGACATGTTTCGGCTAGAGACTCTAGCCTTCATCAGAGCTTGCTGGTGTTGGTGGTGTCACTTCCATTTATCCGCGGGCAGCAGAGGACAATATCGCCCTCTCCGTGTCTGGGACAGTACACGATCATAAACACAGAACAACAAAAATACAAAGAAGCGATAGAAATGAGGAGACGTGGACACAAAACCATGAACAGAGACGATGGAGTCTACACATTGGATCACACATGGGACTGTGTCATCGGCAAGGAGGACACGGGCAGTAGAGGGCGACATCGTTCTCTGCTGCCCGCGGATAAACGGAAGTGATGCCACCAACACCGGCGAGCTCTGATGAAGGCTAGAGTCGCTAGCCGAAACATGTCAGCTTGCAGGTAAACAACCATCTTTTTACCATGATGTGTTAAAAAATGAACAAAGTAATGGATTATCAGGTCTCTGCTTTTTGCAGATAATGCGGTCCTGTTGGCTTCATCAGAACGTGATCTCCAGCTTTTGCTGGAGCAGTTTGAAGCTTGAGTCAGAAAAAGTAGAATGCCTTCTCCAGGTCAGGGACGAGGTCCTTCCCCAAGTGGAGGAGTTTAAGTATGTTGGTGTCTTGTTCAGGAGTGAGGGGAAAATGGAACGTGAGATTGTACCGGTCTGTCGTGGTGAATAGATAGCTGTGCCGGATGGCGAAGCTGTCGATTTACCGTTCGATCTACGTTCCTACCCTCACCTATGGTCACGAGCTTTGGGTAGTGACTGAAAGAATGAGATTGCGGATACAAGCGCCCAAAATGAGTTTTCTCCACAGGGTAGCTGGGCTCTCCCTTAGAGATAGTGTGAGAAGCTCGGTCATCCGGGAGGGGCTCAGTGTAGACCCGCTGCTCCTCCACATCGAGAGGAGCCAGTTGAGGTGGCTCGGGCATCTGGTTAGGATGCCTCCTGGACGCCTCCCTGGTGAGGTTTTCCGTGCATGTCCAACTGGGAGGAGACCCAAAGGAAGACATAGGACATGCTGGAGGGACTATGTCACTCGGCTGGCCAGGGAATGCCTTGGGATTCCCCTGGAGGAGCTAGCTGAAGTGGCTGGGGAGAGGGAAGTCTGGGGCTCTTTGCTCCGCAACCCCACCCCGGATAAGCAGACAATAACGGATGGATTTATTTTAAATGTTAATTTGGTGCATTAAAAAACAATTTTAAAATAAACAGGTGATGGTGGGGGTGGTGGGGGAACCAAGAAAAGCCTGGCGGCCCACCAGGCCTATAATGCCGGGGCTTCGGAGGTTCCAATAGAGTGAGCATTCCTAGACCGAAATGCAAAGCAAAATTATTTTGCTTCAGCAAATGACGGTCTAGATTCTAGGCTACTGCAGCAACACACAACCAGGTTATATTCAAATACCTAACAATGTTTACAGATGGCGTTTCAAACAGTGTTTGTGCATTGTGAAGGTGGCTTTATGCTGTGTTCTGACCTGCGTTAACCATCTGACTAGAGAATTAAAACAATAATCATGTGACTTTGTATTTGTGTGGAGGTATTTTAGCTGAAAATTATTGTAGTCAAGGTGAAACTAACTCAGAGATTTTAAATATGACAGCCTAAAAAACATGGAGGTTGGTCTCCTTGATCTACTTCCTGCTCCTGACTCAGACAATAGAAAATACGGTGATCAAGATTTCACCCTAATACTCCTAATGCTTAGGATTGTATTGGGACAGTCCTACTTTACAGGGATCCACCAAATTACTAATACATTTTTTTCCCTAATAAAAAAGTAATTTGCTAACGTTATTTTGCTAGTGGTGATTTGAGATTTGACAAGTTAACATTTAGGAGATTTTGACATCAGATTGTCAGGTAATCCTTAAAGGTCACATAATTTCAAACACTTGTCCTGAATGATATCACCTGATCAAACACAAACACTGAGAGACTCTGGTCTCAAACCAGTGAAACAAGGATGTGCAGAACCAACAGTCCATGAAGGCCTGAAAGCATTTCCCATTACAAATCCTGCACCATAGATTCTTCTGTCAACACCGATACAACTGATCTGCTTTTATTGCTGAGAGCTAATTGGGTATTCTACTTGTTGAATCTGACTGCATTGGATGTGTTTTTGTCTACTTGTGTGTTTCTGTGTTTTATCAACATCTGGATCAGTTTTAAGGCAGACTGACTGGGAGCTGTTTCCTTTCCCTTCTGAGTGTCATCAGCTCGTTAGGCCCTCCTCTCTTCATGAGTTTGAGGTTTTTTTTCCTTTGCATGTTATTGAAACAAAGTAAAACATACACTTTTAAACTGTGAATAGAGATATTGTGCTTTTTGAAAATGGATCCAAATTGCAGCAGACCCACAGATACTGTAGAAAACAGGATACATGTAAAGGCAGGGGAAGGACTGAATAAGTACACACTCACACTCAATGGAATAGGGAGCCTAAAGGCGCTTCCAGATACGGCCCAGTCCGGTCTGGATAGCCCCAGCCTGGCTGGGTTGATTACACACATCCTTAGGAATGCGGACATGACTGAGCATATGGGTGGTCTCCAAAATTGGCGCGAATATATCAGTGATGATGAAGAGTGCATCTCCGAGCACATGGGCGGTGCAAAAGAGCGCGGAGAAGTCTGCGGTGTCTCCATTAAATTAAACAAAGACGGCTGTGAGCAGTGTTGCTTTTGGAGACTCTTCTGTCTGATATTGCATCCTGCTCTGCTCTGTTTGTCCTGGCGCAGCTCAAGCCTGGCAGTGGTGTGTGTGTGTGTGTGTGTGTGTGTGCTCAAGAGAGACAGAGAAAAAAGGCTTCAGTCAGAGGCTTGTTAACTCCACAGTATCCAGAATGATAATGAATCGCGCATTCGGGAAGACCCCACTGGCTGATTCTATCTGCCAATTTGAGCCACCAATTTCTCTTATTTGCCTATTCTGAGGCAAAAAAGGCATTTCCCACCACCACCATTTTGGCTGTGTCACACGCCTCGTCACGCCCAAACAATCCATAGATGAGAAAAGAGGAGGAGTTGAGCGTGGGGCTCCGAGGGTGCACGCTAACGAACCGATGTAGGTACTAGCTAAACTGAGCTAACCCCCAAAAGTAAGACGGAGCTCCAGGGCAGCCGACCCGTGCGGTCACATGGCTTCCGTGCGAGGCTGTAGTTATGCTGGTCACCTGTTGAGCTCTAATATGGACTGTAAAGATACAAGCAGAGCCTCAGATTGCTGCAATCGGAGCCAGGCGCCCTGGCTGCTTATGTGAGCTCATGCTCCACGGTTGGAGATCAGCAAGACATTAGCTACATACTAACCTGAAGCTAACATAGGCTTTCGGTTGCTTTTAGCAAGAAAAACACAGTTGAGCAGAACCAACTCAAAGAGCTGCAGTGTTTCTGTGGTCTCCCTCAGAGAGCTCCACAGACAAAAAGCACAGCCTCAGCGATCAAATTCAGGCCGCATGAGCCCACACGCCGCTCCTCTGCTGAGGTCGGAGATCAGGGGGACTAGCGGCGCCACGGGACTCTGGCTGCAGTGAGGTGAGGTGGTGGAGCTGGGCAGAGGGGTCGCTCTCGTCCCCACACCGCTGCGGCTGCAAGTCTCTCAGCCCTTCCAACACGTTATATTTCACCTCATTTTGACCAAGCAGTATTATGTTAAATACACAGCATTTTCCCCCATTCAACCAGCAAAATAAAGTACAGAAATATAAATTCACTTACTGATAAAATGAAGCAGCGACTTCTTGGATGGTCTGTTAGTTCAATCAATACCACAGCTTGCCCTCTAGCCACTAGTGCTAGCTCTGACGCTCATGCTACCTGTAAATCAAATCTAATCATTCATAATTTCAAGCATTTAATTACACCTAAATGGAAGAGTTACAAAAAAATCCACCCCTTTCAGAGTTGTCAGGATTGTAAACTAGACTTATTAAACATAAAATGTTTTTTTTTTAACCAGGCTGTAAACATGTTTATTTCTGCTGTGAAATTGGCATTTTTAACATGGGATTCAATGGGATTTGCTCACTTCTGGTGCCAGCCCCTAGTGGATGAGGGTGGAACTGCAATGTTTGTCACTTCCATGTTGGGAGCATTTTTGGATTCGTGGAGTGTTCCCTTGATGAAAAGCCCAAATTAAAGATCTCAGACAATTAGAATATTGTGAAAAGGTTCAATATTCAAGGCTCAAAGTGTCGCACTCTAACCAGCTAATTAATACAATTCACCTGCAAAGGGTTCCTGAGCCTTTAGATGGTCTCTCAGTCGAATTACTGAAATAAATGGACTTTTGCACCATATTCTAATTTTTTGAGTTTCACCTGTAGATAAAGCGGTTTAACGCTAATTATAGTGCTAATCTGTTTGCTAATATGTTCTATTTGTCCTTTTTTGCAACATACATTTTGGATTTTCTTTACTAATGACAGAACAATGTCTTGATTTACCTTGCTGTCAAAACATGTAAAGGTAAATCAAGACATTGATCTATCGTTACTAAAGAAACTTATAAACGTGAGCAGATTAGCTCTGTGATCAAAGAGCTTTTTTAAGGCAATGTGGGCGATAGTGGCAGAGGAGTTAAGTGGCCACCTTGCAATCGGAAGGTCGCAGGTTCGCGTCCCGCTCAGTTTGTCATTGTCGTTGTGTCCTTGGGCAAGACACTTTCCTGCAAACAGTCAACGTCGCATGGACGTGCAGATCATGTCTATATTGAGTCCGTCGGTCTAGACCACGGCTGTAGGACATCCTAACTAGGTCTTTGTACAGTGGGTTAACCCGCCATGCCTGCTGGTGGTGGTTGGAGGGACTGGTGGCGCCAGCGCTCGGCAGCCTCGTCTCCGTCAGTGCGCCCCAGGGCAGCTGTAGCTACAATGTAGCTCATCCCCACCAGCGTGTGAATGTGTGAATGTGTGGATGATTGTGTTGTGAAGCACCTTGGGGGGTTGTAGAACCCTAAGAAGGCGCTATACAAATACAATCCATTTACCATTTAAGTGAATGACATGTCTGAGGTGCGTGTGTGTGTGTGTGTGTGCGTGTGTGCGTGTGTGTGTGTGGGCATGTGTGTTTTGAAGGAATTGGACCCTCAGAGGCAGAAATTCACCATCAATCGCTGCTGGAGGGCAACATCTCTACCGAGGTGTGCCTGAGCGTCCTGGACGTCCTGTCCCTCTTCACACAGTGTTTTAAGGTCAGAACACACCTGCTTGTGTATAAAATCACAGAAACAGGAGGGACGTGGCAGTGAGTGGACAGTTCTGGCCTGTGTGTGTTTCAGACCCAGCTGCTGGACAACGATGGTCACAACCCCCTGATGAGGAAGGTGTTTGACGTTTACCTCACCTTCCTTAAAGTCGGCCAGTCAGAAGCTGCGATCAGACACGTTTTCACCACGCTCCGGGCTTTCATCAGCAAGGTTTGTATTAGAGGTCAACCGATATTGGTTTTTCTATTGCCGATGCGATATGTAGGAGCCAATGGCCGATATGTACTGCCGATTTTTGTGGGCCAATTTTCATGGCCGATATCTAGACGTTTTCCACCTTATTTTCATGCTAAAATGTCACTAATAACATCAGTTGATGCTCAAAACCTCTGAAGCTGAATCAGTTTTTGAACTCTGAAATTAACCAACTGTTAAATCTTAACTTTGTGCACTGCTCAATGTTAAAGTCAGACGCCTAAGTAAAGTTAGAATATTTATTATGCAGATGTTATTAGTGAACGTAAAATTTAAATTAAATTCTGCAGCAGCACCAGGCTGCCCGACGATGCGCCTGACTATAAATTGGCTTTACTAAGGACAGATATCGGCCGATGCCGATATATCAGTCTACCTCTATTTTGTATCAACATCCAGAACAAAACTCAAAGAACCAGTGCTGTGTTCAAGTCCACTGGATGTTTGCTTCTGTCCTTTTGCCTCGTGTTTTCTGTTGATGGTCTCTGACTTGTGTTTGTTGTAAATGAGATACGTTTTTGTGGTGAGCTCCAGTGTGGCAAGATGAACACATTCAGCTCCCACTGATGCAACAACCAACCTCCAGAGTCAAAGAAGACTCTGTTCTGGCACGTTTGCTGTGTTTCAGTAGTACGATAACAGTGTTGGAGTCGGTAAACGCCTCCTCAGGGTAATCAGCAACACTAATGTAATAACAACACAAAGCCTCTGACAGAGGATGAACATTTAACAATCCAAGTTGTTCTGTTAACAAGACTGGGCTAAATGATGAACTTAACATCAATATGATGACAGAACGTAAAAAGACATGAAACTCGATCAGTCCAGGGAGGTCATGAGAAAAGGACTTGTCTTGTTGCTTCATGGCAAAAAGAAAAGGAACCTGTAATAACCACCAAGTCATCAGACCATAATGAGTTGCTCAATTTATTGTGAACATGAGTCTTTTTCTTTTTTGACTATTTAAAGTAGCAGAGCAGGAAAAGCTCTTGTCATGTTGAGGTAGAGTTACTATTTCACACACCAGGATGTCTTAACATCTCATCCGGATTATTTACATCAATGTAGATTAACCTGATACTTTGCTGGACTGCGACTGTTGGTGACTACGTGAAGTAACAAAATTGCGAGAAAATCTGAAAAATGACCGTTCTGCACTGAACAGACGAGACATTTTATATCTGGATTTCGGGAGTTGTGTCATTTTTTTGCTGCAATTTGGTCTTAAAGTGTCTCAAGCCTTTTTAGTGGCTGTGCCTGTTCATATTGAAACGGGCACTCTGGGAAAAAATATTGAATAAAAAAATGCAGCAGTTTTAAGTCCACCAAATGTACACCAAAGTCCTACATGAGTCCATTTGTCTGACAGATGAAGTTTGGGAAATACTGGGTCATCAGACAGAACCATGATCCAGACACAGAAGCAGATCTACAACAGAACAAAGAACCAAGGTTCTGCAGTGGGCCAGTTAAAGTCCAGACCTGAACCAGGCTGCGATGCTGTGGCGGGACCTGCAGAGAGCTGACTGTGTTGGGATTTGTTGTTCTGATGTTAGTATGTGATAAAAGCCGCTGATTAATGACAGTGGAGCCGTTTGGGTTTTCTTGTTTTGACACGTTGAGATGCTTCCTGTGAAAGTGAATGTAACAGCCCTTTTCCAACAGCATTAAGCCTAATGTATACTTCTCCGTCAGCTCCCCGAGGCAGACACACGCCCGCATTGATGGAACCGTTTTGCTTTTGGACTTCTCCGTCACCTGGAGAGGGCGTAGCGCTTTTCTGTGGTATCCTGTCATGTATCCGGTCCAATATAGTCCATTTACAGTTTCTATTGTGCTTTTTGGCATTTAAGAGACTTTTTAACACAGACAAATTTGTCCCTCATTCTCCTCCACCTCTTCACGCGCTCGCCACCTCTAAACCCATGTTTCCCGTCATTTCCGTCCACGAATAAATCGCGTGCTGCGTATCTTTATACTCCTCCAGTCACGGGTGAATAAACGTTCATATTTTAAGAGTTTTTCCACGAGGTATTCTTCAAGTTGCTCTGTGTCTGCTGCTAGATATCTTCGGCTCTCTTTTTAAATTTTTTGAGGCGGCGATGTCGGTGCTGGTGACGAATTTAAAGAAAGCGGCGTTCTGACCAATCACAAGCTTGCGCTCTCCATCTCGTTGGACGGATGTTTAGAAAAGAGAGCTCAACTCCATCCATCCTTGCATGCCTGCTGCAGAGCCCTTGCAACGACGGATCATGGCGCTGCGTGCGTTCGTACTGACAAAGACGGAGAAGTATAAATTAGGCTTTACTCAACTTTGATGGGTGAGGTTCGGTTTTACAGCCTTTTCCAACAGCACGGTTCGGTATTTTCCCTCAACTTTTCAGTACCTGCTTTGTCGTGGTTCCTAGCGGGCTGACCCAGTCTGAAATACTTTTTCTTTAATCTTTGATTGGCTGGGGGGTAGAGTACCTGGTTGTTCCAGAGATTGTCTGACAAAAAGCCAGAGACTGAGCAGAATGCTCAACATTGCAGTGTTGTGTTTCTGTGCAGCATACAGATCACTTCCCGCTGTTTATTGGTCATCTCCTGCTATTTTTGTCTCAAGTAAAGACACTTGAGTGACCCCACCCCCCCAGCGCGCGTGCGTGCTATGACAAGCGCACCCACTTTTTGTCACTGAGTTGGCGGGGAAAACCAACCATTCTGAGGTGAGCTGTACTGAGCCGTTTTTGGCTGAGTGATGCTGTTGGAAATTCCTCATTAGACTTTACAAAGGAAACCTTGCTGGTATTGGTTTTCACTCCTTCACAACTCACAGTTAGACCTGTAATGGGTTGTAAAACCCATACGTGTCCATCCTGTGTGATGGTCACTCAGAGGTCTGTTCTCTAACAACCCTGCTGTCTTTCTGCTGTCCTCCCTACGTTCACTGTGATTTCTAATCCCAGTCCCTGTCCACAATCTGTTTTTAATCCACTAACACACTGTCCCGTCAGTTCCCATCGGTGCTCTTTAAGGGCCGCGTGACGCTGTGTGAGGACCTTTGCTGTGAAGTGCTGAAGTGCTGCGTCTCCAAGCTGAGCCTCCTGAGAGCCGAGGCGTCCTCGCTGCTCTACCTTCTGATGAGGAACAACTATGAGTTCACCAAAAGGAAGACCTTCCTCCGCACACACCTGCAGGTAGATGAAGATTGCATAACTTGTTTATTCACCTTTAGCCTTTGGGGATACGCTCCCCTCAGCTCTTCACCAGCTTTCATGCAGGAGGTAAAGAATGTAAAAGGAGGTGAGGCAGCCTGCTGAGTTTCTGGCAGCTCCTCTAGCAGAGTGGCTAACAGCTTTTCCATTAGCTCTCTCTGGATTCCCATAACACAATCAGTTTAAAGCCCTTCCTACTCATCTCCTGCCTTGTCTTCTTACTATCCCTCAGATCATCATCGCAGTGAGCCAGCTGATCTCCGACGTGGCGCTAACGGGAAGTTCCCGCTTCCAGGAGTCTCTGTCCATCATCAACAACTTTGCAAACAGCGACAAGGCAATGAAGGTAGAGAAGACCACCACGCTAGTGTAGCAAAACCTGCCACCCCCACATGATTATAGAATAAAGTTTGTCTGTAATAGACGACAATAGGAGTTTGATGAACCAGGTGAAGAAGCCCCTCCCCATTTGCATAACTGTTAAACTTTACAGTAGAAACATTGTTCAGTTTAATCGGGTCACAGGAAGGTGGACTTCACGCCACTGAACTGGTGTTTTGATACCTTTGTTGGGTTTTACTCGATCCCAGTATATTCTTCTTGGGGATTTTAAGTTAGGTTCAAATGAGTGTGATGATGTCACGCTCCACCTTTTCCCCACAGCACTTTTACTATACTTACAAATTATACGTCAAACCCTAGGTGTTTTGGTCTCCTTCCACCTCCCGGCTGTAGGAGTGAGTGTTTTCTCCCAGACCACCAATAGAACTCCACCATATCAGGGCTGGTTTTGTCCATCCTGCACTGGCTGTTGGTGCAGAGACACTTTATAATAGTTTATTGTTCAAAGTTTTACTAATAAGCTCCAATAAATAATACAAATGAATCATATGTCACTTTAAATGTAAAAGTACTAGCAGGTTGTTACCTGTAATTTAATGCCCACAGACCCACCAGAGGACTAACGTACACAGAGCCTCTGTCAGAATTAACCGCCCTATTAAGGGTTTGAACTATAGTTACATTAAGCTTGCCAAATAGTGTACCACACTCCTCGACACTATTAGTAACCACACTGATGAAAGTAAAATGAAATAACATTAATGCCCACATTCACTCGCTCTAGAGGCCCGTGGCCTTGGGCTGACCCCTAGCTGACCCTGGTCTGAACAAAATCAGCCCAAATATGAAACAAATGGAGGGAAAGATTTTTATGTCCACCACCTTGTGTTGTTCACCTGAGAATATGTAGTAACATTCAGAATGAAAATCTGCTCATTTTCTGATGGCGTTGGATCCTGATCCTGTTCTGGTTTTGATCCAGTCCACAGCGTTCCCCTCGGAGGTGAAAGGCCTGACCAAACGGATCCGTACGGTGCTGATGGCCACTGCCCAAATGAAGGAGCATGAGAAAGACCCAGAGATGCTGCTGGACCTGCAGTACAGCTTGGCCCGCTCCTACGCCAGCACCCCTGAGCTCCGACGGACCTGGCTGGACAGCATGGCCAGGGCTCACCTGAAGAACGGAGACCTGTCTGAGGTATTCACCTCCTCACCTCTTTGTCCACTGGTTCCTGTTGCGTGTGTCGTGATGGACAGGCATATCTTTTTCTTGTTGTTTCAGTTCATGTTTGCGTAAAATCTCCACTTTCTCAGTTACTCGTTAATAATCTGCCACAGCTTGGGTGATAATAGATCAGACAAACACTGTCACCTTACACAAACACATGACCAGACTGTGGGATCCACCCTTTATTCTCAGGTTTCTACTCAGGGAAAACTGTTGGATCTTTGTGACAAATAAGGTGATGGATGTCGGTCCTGCAGGTGAGGTAGCACCAGCTAAAAGGTGCGCCAACATAACCACAACACCGCCTAAATACAGGCCAATAAAAGGTTTACCAGACACCTGAGGGCAGGAGTCATGTTGGGATGTGTTCACTTCTGTCTAAAGAGTTTTCCTACAAGAAGAAATGAAAGTAAATCAATAATAAAACACTGACTGTTTCATTTGAAGTCAAACGTAAACAAGGAGGAAATGGCAGCAAGTTTAAATAATTATGTCTCATTGTCCAATCACTGTTTCCCATTTAGTTTGACACCTAGTAAAATAGACAGTAACAGGTTTAGAAGGACTTCAGCATGTAATAAAGTGAACATCATACACTCTAGTTAGTTTGGTCTCTGGATTAAACTTAAAATTAAAGATAGTTGTTTTTTTAAGTTTAACGAGATATTTTCTTTAAATGCAGCACGACTCCTGAGCTGTGATCCTCATTCTTGTACATTTATACCTTTTCTAATTTATTATTGAATAGTAAACATCTAGTTTCTCTTGCAAATGTTAAACCTTTTAACATTAAATGATATTTTTATGTAAATAAATTGCATTTATAACTGAATATGAGATTAACTATGATTATTAACCTCGTGCACAGCTCACTTTCAATTAATTGTTGTTTTATTTACAATAACCTGAATATGTGGGTTAGAGGTTTATTTTTGTTAGTGTTTTATCTTCTAGATAAACACTTTAAATGTTTACTTAAAGTTCCATTATCATTATTATTATTATTTACCAGCATTTTTTAATTTTCTCTTTTAAACATTTTCTAATGTAAAATATACTAAAATGTTTACATGGGATTCGTTTTTAAATGTTCCTTCAGTAATATTTAAAATGTCCTCTAAGTCATGTTCAGTATTTGTACATTTTTTTCTTTTTCTTTTTTTTGTATTTTATATATTTTCTTTTACTTTTTTTAACATAGTTTCATATTTTTCTATAATATATTTTTCATGTTTTAATAATTTCTCCTATTGTTTAAATATGTATTTTTTTATTTTCTGAGAATACTTTCTTTTCTCATACTGTAATTTTATATGAATGCTTCTAAACTATTTTAACGTAAAACTGAAATACTTTCTTTAAACTTGTCACTGAGGATGTAGCTGAGCTGGATGTAGGTCGGACGCTGGGACGACATTCCTAACATTTCCTTTCAGGTTTGACTGCATGTCATGGAGGTTTGATTAGGAGCCAGTTCTGATCTAAAGGAAAGTCACTTTCCAGCAAAATACGTGAATCGAAGCCGTCCGCGTGATGTCCCATCACCATGACAACATTAGGCTCCAAAGCTCGTTTATGAACCTATTAAGGATCACTTCTGGTTTCTCCTCCTGTTCACTGAGTTTTCTGTGTCTACAGGCTGCCATGTGTTATGTTCATGTGGCTGCGCTGGTTGCAGAGTACCTGCACAGGAAAAGTAAGTCCAACACACACACACACACACACACACACACACACACACACACACACACACACGATTGAGCTTCTAATCCCTGTGTGAATGAGTGACAGTTCCCGTTGTTCAGGAATACATTAATGAAAGCTCTGTTGTGAGATGTCTCACATAAAGCAAGGGTTAACTTTAATCTGCAGACACGACAAACACAGTGGTGGCCGCAGACGCCAGTCCGTCAGGAAAATGTCCTGCAGGACTGTTTAAAGCCTTCACTGTCTGCTGCTACATCCAACATGCAAAGGAGACGTCTAACCAAAACAAAGTCTCACAACTCCTCTTCATCTCATGCAAATCCTTCTTTTAAATAATCCTCTAAACAAATGTGAGGCAGCTGTTGGAGAGCAGAGTCATGTAGAGATCGCTCATGGAGTCGATCTGTGAATAGTTGTTTATCTCAGTGCTCGTAGGGTCTCCATGTGGTTTAGTTGAACTCAACCCCACAACAATGCACAAATTATTCACTGTAAGAATCAAGAAATCATGTGAGCGGGGAGTAGATCTGAGTGTTTTATGTCCTTATGCAGCTGTACAGGTGACATGTGCTTTTATTCTTATACAAGAAGGTTTTCATAAGATTTTCTTTGTCTGGTCAGAGTTGTTCCCCAGCGGCCTCGCAGCGTTTAAGAAGATCACCTTTAACATCGAAGAGGAAGCAGCCATGAAGGAAGACACAGGAATGCAGGATGTATATTACACCGAGGTGTGGCTTTCTGCTCATGTTTTCTAGTTTTTGACTTGGTTTGTTGGTTTGCAAAAGCAAGGTCACATACCAAGGTCAGAGGTTCAGACTCCATACGAGCTCCAACAAAACACTGTCCCTTCTCAGGAGGTCCTGCTGGAGCACCTGGAGGTCTGTGTTGAAGCTTTGTGGAAAGCCGAACGCTACGAACTCATCACACACATCGCCAAACTCATCATCCCCATCTATGAGAAGCGTAATGAGTACGAGGTACGGGAACGGGGCCCAGTTTCTATGGGAGGTTTGGTGGTTTGATCAGAGGAGATACAGCATTCCAGTCGTTTGTCTCAACCTGCTCGACTTGTTCTGAGTCATCAGGGCTCCGACAGCAACTGTCACGTTAGCGTCTCACTGATCATTCTAGTCTGTGTCGTGGATGGAGGAGACAATTATAGGTAATCTGGGTTACTTCCTGTTTTACTAGCCCTTACCACGCACACACACACACACACACACGTACGTGTCCATAAACATCTCATTATTCCTCTGTGTTATTGTAAAACTTCAGCTCTATTCGTGTTTTCTACCCATAATGCCTCAGTTTCCTACATGTATGGAGCTTTAGTTCAACGTTAAGTCAGGATCTGCTGATCAGATGGAATTTAACTGAGGCTCTCTAGAAAACAGGAGCTTTTCTTTCTCTGGATCATACTGGCATGTGTTAACATAATGCCGCAGACCAAAACCTTACAGAAGCAACTAACACCCATCAATCGGAAAGGGTGACGGGTCATTTCCAAACAACCTCAGGTTACTTCAATCCACCTGTCAGATCTCCTGCTCCCTCCTTCCCTCACTCGTGAACAAGACCCCGAGATACTTTAACTCCTCCACTGGAGTGAGGATGTCTACCCTGGTCCAGACTTGGTAATCCACCATTTTCCAGTCATTTTAGGGAGGACTTTGTGACGGTGCCTGGATCAGTAAACTCTATTGGATCCTCCAGGTCAGCAGAGATGAATTATGCTTTGAGACAATTATCCACCTCCAGTGGTTTTACTGATCTCATCAGTGTGCTAGCAGTCCAGTAGATGGAGGTTCTATCAAGCCAAGAGCTGTCAAGATTTCAAAATAGAAATGACTCAAGGTGTGAGGTTCTGAACTAAGCGTCTGAGAGGGTTCGCAGACATCTGTAGTGGCTTTAGTAACTAGCCCTGCATGTGTTACTTAGAAACACAAAAACAACAGCCCTTAAAGTAACACAGAGCAGTTTTCTGCTCCTCCGCCCTACTGGTTGAAGGTGGAATTACAACTGTCGTAAACAACCCTGCTGCACCCTGCTGTAGCTAGCTATACCAAAGAGCTAACGCTAACATGAGCCAACTAATACTGAAATAAACCATGAAGTAAAAAGACCCATACTGTTGGACAAAAAATATTATTACTTACAAGTCCAGTAGCAACAAAGCCAAGTCACCATCAATCCGCGATTTTGTATCCTCCTTTAGCTCCCTCAAACTAGTACAGGCCATGCCGATGTTCACTCTGGTTTTAGTTCTTTGCTTCGCCTCCAAATACTTTACTCTCTTACTTTTACTTCCAGGCTCTGCCATGATGTCAACAAAAAAGTAAACTTCTTTTTCTTCTTCGTGTGCTTTTTATTAACGATCGGCGAACTGATCTTAGAATTGTCTGAATCAGGAAGTAGTAGTCAGCTGGAGGAGAAAGTAGCTTCAGACAACAGGATTTGGAGTCTTGTTTCCTGATATTTGGACATGTCGCCTTGGATTGAATAACAGCAGTGGTTCTCAATTAGTGGGGCGCGCCCCCCTTGGGGGGCGCGGAGGAGGAGCAGGGGGGGCGCGGCGCACCGCACCTGACCCCCCCCAACCCCTCCCCCCACCCCGCTCGGAGCTTCCCCAACGGAGAGTAAAACAGATTCCACAGTACATGCACGGACTGATTTGTGAACACAGAAAAAGTCCAAACATGGATTTTATTTCATGGAGCAGTGCAAATGTTCCATGGAAGAGAAATTTAGATTTTTCTTACTTTTTGTTTCATTTATATTTTTTGTTTGGTAGAGTGACGTATATAAACAGCCCTATTGAACATGGTAATGTTAAAAGATGCCTCATCTTTGTGTCCCTGAGCTGCCCTGCACCACTGTTTTAGTTTATTTAAATAAAATGTTTTTTCTGAACATAACTTCCTTTCTTTCTTATATGAGAAATGAAAAGAATCATTTGTTGCAGCCAGAGGCCGCTTGATCTATTTTCGCTTATTTTAAAATAATAATAAATATTCAATAAAACCATTAAATATCCATTCTTTTTCATTAATATTTATCCCACACAAGCTGACCAGAGTTCCCCAGTAACATATAAACACAATTAAACGATTTCACTTGAATTAACATTCCTGCTGCCGCCCGAGCGCACATTGTGCTCCGTGTGAACTGGTCACCTGCTGTGCGCAAATGTCATGTGAGGAGCGCTGAAGAGAAGCGCTGACAGAGGGATTCAGAGGTCTGTCTGGACATCCTGTCAAGTTCTGGAATTAAAAATACAAAAACTTTCTGTCTTTTATTTGTGTCTGACGCTCCGCTGCTGCGGTCCATCACCCGTGCTTCTGCGACTTTACCTCACTGGCGCAGCAGCGAGCGCAGCGCACTCTGCTATGTTTCACAGATCTCTTTGATCTGCTTAAAGTAGCTCATGGTGAAAAATGAAGCCAGGCAGCCGTTTTTCTGGAGGATTGAGAGGAGATGCAGCTAAAATACAGACAGGACAGGAAAATGGTTGCATATAAAATAAAACAAAGTGCTTGAAAAGGAAAATGCAGGTAGATTTATCCCACTACGCGTTTGTAACTTTATAAAGCAATAACTTATAAACATGTAATATTTATTTATTTGATACAATTCCAGTCACCTTCAAAACTTAGTCCCACACCCAGGGCCGTTTCTAGGCGTTTTGGGGGCCAATTCAAAGTAGCCCCCCCTCGCACATTACCCCGCGGGGGGGGGTTCGCGAAAAAATCTATGTACCCTAGGGGGGGCTTCACCAAAAGTAATTGAGAACCACTGAATAACAGCAACACGACTCTACCACTGACTCTGTTTGCTCTGCATCGTTGATGTTTTATCTCCACAAATAACACAAGCTTGAAGGAGTTCTGCTGTGTGGTGGAGTTGCTAATGCTAATGCTTAGCTTCTACTAGTTGTGATGTTCTCTGCGGTTCCCTGAACGCTAAAACAACAACAACCTTCCCCATCGTGTCAAGATGGGTGAGTCCATGAATGTTAATGGACATCCTGCTCTGATGAGATCTTTTGTTTTTCAGAAACTCAGCCGACTGTACGACACGCTGCACCGAGCTTACAACAAAATCATAGAGGTGATCCAGTCGGGACGCAGACTGCTCGGGACCTACTTCAGAGTTGCTTTTTATGGACAGGTGAGGTTGTTGTGGAGCTCTGAGTGGGGAGGCACAGTAGAATGTAAACAGAACAGGTGTGGTGATGGAGCCAAACAAGAACAGTAGTGTTTTTAAAAGAATTACCACAGTTTGTTTAAAGTCTGGGGTCTTAATTACTTTAGGAAAATAAAAAAGTACAAAATTAAAACAGCAAAGAAACATTCTGTAAAAATGTTCTAGCAATAAGCTTCCTGACAAGAAATTTCAATCCTTCCAGGACAGAGTCCCTGTCTCCCTCCAAAACCAAAACCTGAGTCATGCTGCCATGTTTTTTTTAAAGAAGAGAAGTTTTCTCTTGCAGCCCTTCAGACAAGCTGTTCTATCATGACCTTTAACCTCTAAACCCCTGACTGAAGAGTCTCACATGGAGCTCTTGAGTTTTTCCTCTAAACCAGTGTTCCCCAACCCTGGTCCTCAGGCCCCACTGTCCTGCATGTTTTCCATGTTGCCCTTTCAAGCAATGGTGTTTCCCTGCTGTCACGCACCTGACTCAAATGAATGAGTGATTAACAGGCATCTGCAGCACTTGAAGTCCTCCTGAGGAGGCAATGCAGATCAGGTGTGCTGAAGCAGAGACATGGAAAACATGCAGGACAGTGTGCCCTGAGGACCAGGGTTGGGGAACACTGCTCTAAACAACCCAGAACACGCTGAAGAGACTATGTTTCTCGTCAGGTGACCTCTGACCTTCGGGTGACCTGGAGGGTGCGTGGAAGTTCGCCCAACCAATCTACATGTGTTTTGTGGATTTGGAGAAGGCGTTCGACCGCATCCCTCGGAGGGCCCTGTGGGGGGTACTCTGGGAGTATGGGGTACCAGGCCCCTTGATATGGGCTGTTAGGTCCCTGTATGACCAGTGTCAGAGCTTGGTCCGCATTGCCGGCATTAAGTCGGGCTCATTTCTGGTGAGAGTTGGACTCCGCCAAGGCTGCCCTTTGTCACTGATTCAGTTCATTAATTTTATGGACAGAATTTCTAGGTGCAGCCAAGGTGGTGAGGGGATCCGTTTTGGTGGCCTAAGGATCAGGTCTCTGCTTTTTGCAGATGATGTGGTCCTGTTGGCTTCGTCAGAACGTGATCTCCGGCTTTCGCTGGAGCAGTTCGCAGCCGAGGTGGGAATCAGCTCCTCTAAATCCGAGACCATGGTCTTGAGTCGGATAAGGGTAGAATGCCTTCTCCAGGTCAGGGACGAGGTCCTGCCCCAAGTGGAGGAGTTCAAGTATCTCGGGGTCTTGTTCACGAGTGAGGGAAGGGTGGAGCGTGAGATCGACAGGTGGATTGGTGCTGCATCTGCAGTGATGGGGGCGTTGTACCGGTCTGTCGTGGTGAAGAGAGAGCTGAGTCTTAAGGTGAAGCTCTCGATTTACCAGTCGATCTACGTTCCTACCCTCACCTATGGTCACGAGCTTTGGGTAGTGACCGAAAGAACGAGATCGCGGATACAAGCGGCCGAAATGAGTTTTCTTCGCAGGGTGGCTGGACTCTCCCTTAGAGATAGGGTGAGGAGCTATCCGGGAGGGGCTCGGAGTAGACCCGCTGCTCCTCCACATCGAGAGGAGCCAGTTGAGGTGGCTCGGGCATCTGATTAGGATGCCTCCTGGTGAGGTTTTTTGCTTGTGTGCGATTGCACATGTATGTGCGCGGGTGCTGGAGTCCCTGTACTGGTTCCTGCTTTTTATGTCCTCGTCTCTGCCGGTTTTTAAGAGTTGCCTGAAAACCCATCTCCTCCATTTGGCGTTCCCTCAGAGTGTTTAGGGATTTTACTATATCTAATTCCCATGTATGCTAATGTACAGTTGATTCCTCAGTTTGTACTCTTTTATATGCTTTTTGTTATTTTAAATTGTTTTTAAGATTGTGTTTTTTATGTATTGTACCTAGCGCTTTGGGCTTCCTGACAGGGTTGTGGAAGGCGCTTTATAAATAAAGGTTTGATTTGATTTGATTTTGATTTTATGGGATCCAATTTAAATTGCTGTTGTTCGTTTTTAAGCTGAATGGTTCTGCTACTTCTTCTATTTCTGAGCTTTTAACAATTCATACCCTTTCAAGAGCCGTGAGATCTGGTACTCAAAACCTGCAGGTGGTCCCTAGAGCTAAGCTGAAGTGGTGAACGGGATTTTCCTGTGCCAGGCCCCAGACTGTGGAACAGACTTCCTTCAAATATTAGGGCTGCTCAGATAAGCTGGTTTTTAATTAGGAACAGATGAGGTATTTTCTACTTCTTTAAGTTTTTGCGTCATTTTAGATTATTTATGATGACCAATTTTTAGAAACTGGCTTTTATCAAGGAGTCCGCCAATTCTCTGTTAACGTATAATTTGAAGCAAAACAGGCGTTTCCCACCACCGCCATCTTGGCTGTGTCACACACCCAGACAATCCAAATCGAAATAAGGTGGAGCTGAGAGTGGGATTGTGAGGGTGTGAGCAAATGGTTGACACCCATAAACTGAACCAACGGAGCTACAACGAGCTAACCAACGCTAAATGGAGCTTGGAGCCAGGTAGCTAACCCGAAGCTAACAGAGGTTTTCGTTCGCTTTTAGCTAGAAAATCACGGTTGAGCGACTCAAAAGTGAAGCACGCATCAACTCAAAGAGCTGCAGTGTTGCTGTGGTCTCCCTCAGAAAGCTATGCATGTGTGGAAACGGGAGCAGCCAGCTGCCTGCGTCTATCAGCTGTTCCCAGCCAGGAGATGGGAAAAGCCAGGCACCTGCCTCGCTGGGCTGCTTCCAGGAGGAAATAGCGGCAGATTCGTGGATCTCTGTGCACGGGGCCGCCGCTGCAGACGGGATAGACAGTACCGAAACCTGGCAAACCTCCTTCTGCAGCAGCGACCTCAAGGATCCTTGACCCTGGTGGACCATCGAAGCCTGGAAGCCTCCACTATAGCCTCGGTTAGCTTGCCTAGCTCGAGTTTTGTTAACCAGCCAGCAGCCCCACTAACACGTTACCCCTACTTCACACTGGAAGCATCAGTGGCGCAGAACGGTTTACTCGCGGGTTTCGCTACGTGCAAGTCCACACTGGGAGAGTCTCCGCCGTGCTCATCGCTGCACTCGTGAGATCACAAAATCCCTCGAGACTTCTGCCATCCCCCTCGTCAAAATCCCCCAAGACTTCAAAGGTAACATCCGCCAATAAACCAAAAAGAAGGAAATCACATTTGACATCATTGTTTGATGTCATATATAATGTTGTTCCTCTCTGCTGCCAGGATTAAACCCATAAAAACACACCGTTGCACTTCTCGAATTATAAAGGAAATAAATAAGCCGTGATGTCACACGTGATGTCATCTATGTAGACGTAATCTACATAGATATGAAATCGCATTGCTGCAATAAACTTTTATTTTGAAAATTACCAGATGTTTTACACTGAAACCAAATTATAATTTCCTGTCTATCCCTATGTTAACTACTGAAATTGATAGCGCTAGCACTGACGCTCATACTACCTGTAAATCAAATCTAATTATTCATAATTTCAAGCATTTAATTACACCTAAATGGAAGAGTTACAAAAACATTCACCCCACTCAGAGTTGTCAGGACTATAAACTAGACCTATTAAAGCTAAAATGGTTTTTTGAACCAGGCTGTAAACATGTTTATTCCTGCTGTGAAGTTGGCGTTTTTAACATGGGAGTCAATGAGAATTTGCTCACTTCTGGTGCCAGCCCCTAGCGGATGAGGGGAGAACTGCAATTTTTGTCACTTCTGTGTTCCGTGTTGGGAGCATAGTTGGATCCGTGGGGTGCTCCCTTGGTTTGCACGTGTGTGTTTGTGCATGCATGTGTATGTGTGCGCACGCGTGCGTGCGTGTGTGTTTGTGTGTGTGCGTGCATGTATTATCTTGTCTCCTGGTGTATAAAACCTTCATATCTATAATCATTATTTGCTCTCTGAACAGGTATTCTTTGAAGAAGAGGATGGGAAGGAGTACATTTACAAAGAGCCCAAACTCACCGGCTTGTCGGAGATCTCTCAGCGGCTGCTGATGCTCTACGGGGATAAGTTTGGCCAAGAAAATGTCCGGATCATCCAGGACTCCAACAAGGTGTGGCAGATAAAGAGATTACTGGGTTTGGGAGTGGGCAGCAGCAGCTCATTTGGCATCACAGCCTCACCACTGGTTTGTTTATTAGATAACTTAATTTCTGCAGGATAAGGTTTAGAAATGTTTACTTTAGGAAGCCATTTAAAGGTTGAACTGGAACTGTTGGAGGGTTTTTATCCCTATAGACTCAGCTGTGTATGATGTAGAAGCCAAGTCTTTTAAGGTCAGACTGTTTTCCTCACAGAGATGTTAGAAAAGTTGAACACTGACTCCCTTTAATGAAATAATCCCAAAACAGATAAATACAACATCACAAAACTATAGATGGCAGTCAAATAAATCTGAGAGAAACCCACAAATAATCTGAGCGATATAAGATTCATTCGGTGTGCCCAAAAATTGGTGACCTAAAACAATAACTGAATGCTATTAAAACATGGTCCATGCCAGGTGGTCCAGATTGATCGTGGGCCACAATTCACAGCAAAGTCAACCCCCCCTGAAATCTGAAGCATATAGCCAAACACCCCCTAACAGAAAACCCCCTACGACCCTCTGCCTGTAGGTGAAGGCCGAACCCCACAGTTTGAAAAGTCTTTCAACATGTAACCAATCTAGAGTCAAGATATAATAAAACAAATCAGAGAAGCCTCAACAGCTGACATGTCAGAAGCTACAAGTCTTCAGGCTATTATAACCACATACAACCCCAATCTCATCCCACTCAGTGACACAACTAATCTGACAGATCAAGTAAAGGATGGGAAAAATCAGGTAGGAATCAAATTGACTAAAGATAGAATAAGATAAACCTTTCTGTGTCCCGAATCAATTAGATCATCATGTGAGGTCCTTGTCCCGCCACAGAACATGGCCTAATCATCCAGTTGCCAGAACACACAACTCAGAAACGGACATGAGAAAAACAGGCATGAAATACAGAAATGTGTAGCCTAAACAAAATGCCACCCTCCAGTGATACATGCGCTAATCCACTATAACATGTAATCATCTAAAAATGTTCCATATTCGCGGTACTATTGTTATGATATTGACCTCAATCACAACTGCACAAATAGCGTAGAGCAGGGGTCTCCAACTCCAGTCCTCGAGAGCTACCATCCTGCACATGTTAACTGCTTCTTTGCTCCTACACACCTGATTGAAATAAATGAGTAATTAACAGACCTGTGAAGAGGTAAGGTGAGGATTAAATCACTCCATTAAGGTGTGGCAGAGCAGGAAACACAGAAAACTAGCAGAATGGTAGCTCTCGAGGACTGGAGTTGGAGACCCCTGCCGTAGAGAAACAGACATCCACCTCCATCCTTCCTGACGACCAAAAATGTCTGTCACAGCCAATGGCAGAAACTCATCCATCAGGCTTTCTGCATGCCTTATCAGTAATCGCCTGGTCACCAAGAAGAATGAGGTATCTACACTCACTGGCCACTTTATTGGGTACACCTTGCTAGTACCATGTTGTACCCCCTTTTGCCTTCAGAATTGCCTTAATCCTTCGTGGCATAGATTCAACGAGGTACTGGAAACATTCCTCAGAGATTCTGGTCCATATTGACATGATAGCATCACACAGTTGCTGCAGATTTATCAGCTGCACATCCATGATGCAAATCTTCCGTTCCACCGCATCCAAAAGGTGCTCTATTGGATTGAGGTCTGTGACTTCATTTGAGTACAGTGAACTCATTGTCATGTTCAAATAACCAGTCTGAGATGATTCCAGCTTTATGACATGGAGCATTATCCTGCTGGAAGTAGTATCAGAAGATGGGTACACTGTGGTCATAAAGGGATGGACATGGTCAGCAGCAATACTCAGGTAGGCTGTGGCGTTGCAACAATGATCAATTAGTACTAAGGGGCCCAAAGTGTGCCAAGAAAATGTCCCTCACACCATCACACCACCACCACCACCAGCCTGAACCGTTGGTACAAGGCAGGATGGATCCATGCTTTCATGTTGTTGACACCAAATTCTGACCCTACCATCTGAATGTTGCACCAGAAATCGAGACTCATCAAACCAGGCAACATTTTTCCAATCTTCTGTTGTCCAATTTTGGTGAACCTGTGTGAATTGTAGCCTCAGTTTCCTGTTCTTAGCCGACAGGAGCGGCACATGGTGTGGTCTTCTGCTGCTGTGGCCCATCTGCCTCAAGGTTTGACATGTTGTGCATTCAGAGATGCTCTTCTGCATACCTTGGTTGTAACGAGTTATTTAAGTTACTGTTGCCTTTCTATCAGCTCCAACCAGTCTGGCCATTCTCCTCTGACCTCTGGCATCAACAAGGCATTTTCACCCACGGAACTGCTGCTCACTGGATGTTTTCCCTTTTTTGGACCGTTCTCTGTAAACCCTAGAGATGGTTGTGCGTGACATTCCCAGAAGATCAGCAGTTTCTGAAATACTCAGACCAGCCCGTCTGGCACCAACAACCATGCCACATTCAAAGTCACTTAAATAACCTTTCTTCTCCATCCTGAAGCTCGGTTTGAACTGCAGCGGATCGTCTTGACCATGTCAACATGCCTAAATGCATTGAGTTGCCACCATGTGATTGGCTGATTAGTAATTTGCGTCAACAAGCAGTTGGACCCAATAAAGTGGCCAGTGAGTGTAGATAAATTAACAGATAGTGAGTTAGAGTAGGGCAAACAAGTATTTAGTCAGCCACCAGTTGTGCAAGTTCTCCCACTTAAAAAGATGAGAGGTCTGTAATTGTCATCATAGGTACAGTATACCTTAACTATGAGAGACAAAATGAAAAAAAAATCCAGAAAATCACATTGTCTGATTTTTAAAGAGTTTATTTGTATAAAAGACACCTGTCCACAACTTCAAACAGTCACACTCCAAAATCCACTATGACCAAGACCAAAGAGCTGTCAAAGGACACCAGAGACAAAATTGCAGACCTGCACCAGGCTGGGAAGACTGAATCTGCAATCGGTAAGCAGCTTGGTGTGAAGAAATCATCTGTGGGAGCAATTATTAGAAAGTGGAAGACATACAAGACCACTGATAATCTCCCTCCATCAGGGGCTCCATGCAAGATCTCACCCCGTGGGGTCAAGATGATCACAAGAACGGTGAGCAAAAATCCCAGAACTACACAGGGGGACCTCGTGAATGACCTGCAGAGAGCTGGGACCAAAGTCACAAAGGCTACCATCAGTAACACCGCCAGAGACTCACATCCTGCAGTGCCAGGTGTGTGTCCCTGCTGAAGCCGGTACATGTGCAGGCCCGTCTGAAGTTTGCTAGAGAGCATTTGGATGATCCAGAAGAGGATTGGTAGAAGGCCATATGGTCAGAAACCAAAATAAAACTTTTTGGTAAAAAGGTCTGTGTAAAGTGAAGAATGAATGGGGCCATGTATCATCAGATTTTGAGTGAAAACATCCTTCCATCAGCAAGGGCATTGAAGATAAAACATGGCTGGGTCTTTCAGCATGACAATGATCCCAAACACACCGCCGAAGGATTGGCTTCATAAGAAGCATCTCAATGTTCTGGAGTGGCCTAGCCAGTCTCCAGATCTAACCCTCATAGAAAATCTGTGGAGGGAGTTGTTGCCCAGCGACAGCCCCAAAACATCACTGCTCTAGAGGAGATCTGCATGGAGGAATGGGCCAAAATACCAGCAACAGTGTGTGAAAACCTTGTGACAACTTACAGAAAACGTTTGGACTTGTCATTGCCAACAAAGGGAATATAACCAAGTATTCAGATGGAATTTTGTTATTGACCAAATACTTATTTTCCACCATAATTTGCAAATAAATTCTTTAAAAATCAGACAATGTGATTTTCAGGGTTTTTCTTTTTTGTCTCTCATAACTGAGGTATAGCTATGATGAAAATTACAGGCCTCTCTCATCTTTATAAGTGGGAGAACTTGCACAATTGATGGCTGACTACATACTTTTTTTGCCACACTGCATAGGGTGTCTTTGCTGCTAAGTGACTGGAATGAGATCAAGGCAATTCCAGCAAGTTTTAACTAGTTTCTCAAAAGTCAGCTAGAACCCTGGAGCATAGTGACCCAGGTCAGTTAATACACAAATAATCCAACATCTCTGTCTTACAGGTGAACCCCAAAGAGCTGGATTCCAGGTTTGCTCATATCCAGGTGACCTTCGTAAAGCCATACTTCGATGAGAAGGAGGCACCGGAGAAGAAGACGGATTTTGAGAAATGTCACAACATTAGCCGATTTGTATTTGAGACGCCGTACACGCTGTCTGGGAAGAAGCACGGCGGCGTGGAGGAGCAGTGCAAGAGGAGGACCGTCCTCACAAGTACGACCCATGGCTCACAACATCATTAATGCATTCCTGTGGCTTCAGCTGGATGCTCTGATCAGATCTTCGTCACAGTCCAGCAGCAGCAAACTGATGCTTTCACTTCTGCTCTTTGTTTACTTTATTTGTTTGTTAAATATCTGATGAACCGCTGGATAGATTTTACTGAAACTCTCAACAAGTCTTCTCTTTGTTTACATCTACAACTGATTAAATATTGGAATTGGTCCAAATAAAAATGGCTGCCACTGCTAACAACTATCCGAAACCAGACATGCGTCTGTTTTGCAGTCAGTTTGACAGGCATTGAGCTAAATGACTATAACACACCGTAGTTTAGGACAGGAAAGGTGATGTAAACTCCTTCATGGACTCAAAGACCTTTGATGACAAATGTGAGCTAACATCTGAGAAATGTTGCTCTTGTTTATTTTGGCTCGTTGTCTCATATTTTCACTCATGATCTTAACGGCTTCCTTGCTCTCTCGCCTCCAGCTGCCTACACCTTCCCATATGTGAAGAAGCGCATTGAGGTGATGGGGGAGAAGCAGGTGGAGCTGAAGCCCGTGGATGTGGCCATTGATGAGATGAAGGCTCGGACGGCGGAGCTCACCAAGCTGTGCTCCAGCCAGGAGGTGGACATGATCCAACTGCAGCTCAAACTGCAGGGCTGTGTCTCTGTCCAGGTCAGAACTCATTTACATACTCCAGTCTGTCAGTGCTGATGGACTGCTCTGGGATAGTTGTTATCCTTTCTGTTTGTTGTGTGAAGAAGCTCGACAGTCACAGACGTGTTTTTTTGCCACAGGTGAATGCAGGCCCCATGGCGTACGCCAGAGCATTCTTGGACGACAGCAAACCCAACCCATCAGGGAGTAAGAAAGCCAAAGAACTCAAAGATATCTTCAGGTGACTTTTGACCTCTTGAGCTAAACAATGAAGCTTCTTGTTGATATGACGTGTTCTCCCAATTTATCCTGCTGGTTTTTATTAACACCTGCAGGCACTTTGTGGAGGCGTGCAGCATGGCCCTGGACATCAATGAGAGGCTCATTAAGGAGGACCAGTTGGAGTACCATGAAGGTCTGAAGTCCAACTTCAAAGAGATGGTGAAGGAGCTTTCAGACATCATCCATGAGCAGGTAGAACTAAACTCTCACTCAGGTGACTTTTCAGCTGAAGCTCCAGCACAACCCTTCTCCATAAAATAAATTAGCCTTTTTATATACAGGGTTCTCTAAGAGGTCTCCAACCCCCCAAGGCACTTTACAACATTCACTCGTGCGCACACACATTCACATACTGGTGGTGATGAGCTACAGCTGCCATGTGTGTGTGTGTGCCTTTATAATTGGCTCTGTGTTTAAACGCTCAAAATATAAGCAGTAAGGCAAGGTTGATTAACTCTGACTCTAGGTTTTTGTCCCTTGATGAGAGCAGACTTTAATGAGGGTAATGTTATAAATCTGTGCACTCTGCTCCCTCTCACCCAGTTCTACGTCACTCAGCAGCCTTCATCACATTTCTGCAGCTTAATGTTTAACTCTGCTTATGATCCGACTAAAGTGAGCCATAATGACTCGCAGCAGGAAACTGTAGATTTAACATCCAGGAATTATTCAAAACTGAATTTCCTGTAGAATATTTCCTGGTAAACTGATTCCATCGTATCAAATGGCTCACAGTCGCCTGCTTTTCGTTCCTTTAAACCCGAATATTCCAAAGTAGTTCAATGAAAATTTAACCCGACCAGAGGAGCTCTTAAACTCACCATCAGGTCATTTTTAGTTTGGGGTTTTAAAGGTGACCTAGAATGCAATTAATCAACAATCTAAAACAGAGCTTTGAGCCTCCAAAAAGCAAAAGATCTGTCCCAGGAGCCCTGATACAGGCCATTCTAAACCCCCTTACTCAGGCCTTCAGTGAAANTTTCTCAGAACAGGAGGTTTTCTCTCGCCTTTGTCAACTTTCTAATTTACATAAAAAGTAGGTCACACACGGCTTTGACTTTTTGGCATGCTACTGTTGACCACCCAAGCTGTCTTATTCAACAACAACAAGGAAAATGTTGGTTTACATTCTAGGTCCCCTTTAATGATTGATTTCAGACATTATTTTTCCAGAGTGGAATTAATATTCAGATTTAAACATCCATTCATCTAAATCATTCAGTCAGTGGTTCTGAAGGTTCTAGAAGGTCTTTGAACTTCACAGGTGAAGGATGATCCGCTTCCTGAAGGGGATCATGACTAACTGCAGCTGGTAGTTTCTCTTTGTAGCATGATTTGTTTGACACAGATCGATGAGAAGGTCTGAGGAGCTCGGTGAAGATCTAAGAAGGAGACATGTAGATTTACACAAGCTTGGAAACTATGTTGGAGCCATTTCTAAACAACTTCTGATCCTAAGTTCATCAGGTATTCAGATGTCAACACTTCTCCAAAGTCTGGAAGAAGACCCAAACTGTCCCCTCAAATGAAAAGAAACTGGTTCAGATGTTCAGGAACCACCAAGGCTCGGATCTACCATGAACTGGAAGCTGCCGGAGCACCAGTGTCTGTGGCCAGTTTGACATCAACATTGACTTAGAGGACCAAGGAAGAAGCACCTGATCCAAAAGAAACACCATCAAGTTGGACTGTGACCTGCAGGTGTCCACATGGATGAGACAACTGTCTACTGGAGAAGACTTTTAAATTAGACAAGAAACCTACCAGTTCAAATGAACTCCACCAGTTGTATCAAGAAGAGTCGAATATCAGCCAGAAGAATGTTAGTGGAGACAAAAACATTATGGTACAACATGCTAAGAGACTTAAATCAATCAATCAATCAATGTTTATATAGCGCTTTACACTACCCAGAGGGTGACCAAAGTGCTTACTGTCAGCACCTCCAAATCCAAGATTATGGTCGTGAGCCAGAGAAGGGTAGAATGCCTTCTCCAGGTCAGGGATGAGGTCCTGCCTCAAGAGGAGGACTTTAGGTATCTCAGGATCTTGTTCACAAATGGGGGAAAGATGGATCAGGAGATCGATAGGTGGGTTGGTGCTGCATCTGCAGTGATGCAAGTGTTGTACCGGTCTGCCGCGGTGAAGAGAGAGCTGAAGCTCTCGATTTACCGGTTGATCTCCGTTCCTACCCTCACCTATGGTCACGAGCTTTGGGTAGTGACCGAAAGAATGAGATCGCGGATACAAGTGGCCAAAATGAGTTTTCTTCGCAGGGTGGCTGGGCTCTCCCTTATAGATAGGGTGAGAAGCTCGGTCATCCGGGAGGGGCTCGGAGTAGACCCGCTGCTCCTCCACATCGAGAGGAGCCAGGTGAGGTGGCTCGGGCATCTGGTTAGGATGCCTCCTGAGTCCTGGTGAGGTTTTCTGAGCACATCCAACCGAGAGGAGACCCAAAGGAAGACCCAGGACACTCTGGAGGGACTATGTTTCTTGGCTTGCCAGGGAACGCCATGGGATTCCCCTGGAGGAGCTGGCCCAAGTGGCTTGGGAGAGGGAAGTCTGAGCCTCTCTGCTTAAGCTGCTGCCCCGCGACCTGATCTCGGAAAAGAGGAGGAAAATGGATGGATGGATACTAAAGCAAAAATTATTGGGGGATTTTGTATAACTTTGATCATGTGAGGCAGAAAGAATCAAATAAAATCTTCTTGTGATAAATG
>SSNS01000743.1:11727-29583 GCA_006937985.1 Aphyosemion australe | reverse complement strand
GGGAAAGATGGATCAGGAGATCGATAGGTGGGTTGGTGCTGCATCTGCAGTGATGCAAGTGTTGTACCGGTCTGCCGCGGTGAAGAGAGAGCTGAAGCTCTCGATTTACCGGTTGATCTCCGTTCCTACCCTCACCTATGGTCACGAGCTTTGGGTAGTGACCGAAAGAATGAGATCGCGGATACAAGCGGCCAAAATGAGTTTTCTCCGCAGGGTGTCTGGGCTCTCAGGGTGAGAAGCTCAGTCATCTGGGAGGGGCTCGGAGTAGACCTGCTGCTCCTCCACATCGAGAGGAGCCAGGTGAGGTGGCTCGGGCATCTGGTTAGGATGCCTCCTGAGTCCTGGTGAGGTTTTCTGAGCACATCCAACCGAGAGGAGACCCAAAGGAAGACCCAGGACACTCTGGAGGGATTATGTTTCTTGGCTTGCCAGGGAACACCATGGGATTCCCCTGGAGGAGCTGGCCCAAGTGGCTGGGGAGAGGGAAGTCTGAGCCTCTCTGCTTAAGCTGCTGCCCCGCGACCTGATCTCGTTAAAGAGGAGGAAAATGGATGGATGGATACTAAAGCAAAAATTATTGGGGGATTTTGTATAACTTTGATCATGTGAGGCAGAAAGAATCAAATAAAATCTTCTTGTGATAAATGACCTGCACTTATATAGCACCTTTTTGAGTCAGACGACTCCAAAGTACTCCACACATTCACACACTGATGGTGATGAGCTACATTGTAGCCCTAGCTGCCCTGGGGCTCACTGACAGAGGCGAGGCTGCTGTACACTGGTGCCACCGGTCCCTCCAAATAATCATACAAGCTGTCTGTTGTATCATGATTTCATTTTGGATGAAGAACAGATTAAATCAGTTATGAAAACCTCTGACATTAATGATGAGTGGACATAAACCTCTGATCAACACTACTGTGTTTATGTTTCCTGGCTGACCTTTGATTTTACCAAACTAACTGTGTTACTATTGTTTTTCTTCCCAACGTGCTGGTCCTTAGTTTTAAGGAAAACCAGGTAAAAACCAGTCTGTTTCATCCTTTTATCTTGTTTTGTAGCTTATTTTTCCATCCAGATCAATTATAGATTAACCCAAAAGCTCAAGAGTTCATACAGAGGGCCGTTAAGCGAAACAACAGCCATGAAAGTGATGCTTTTCCGTCTTGTGCATAAACACAAACAGGTTAGAACAGAAGGGAGTGATGCGTTCTAGTGGATAGATTTTCTCCAAGAATCTGCAGCAGAAGCAATGTTGTGTTGCTGGGAGGTGTTTGGTTGATTGATTTCCTCCTCCAACGAGCCCGTCAGAAACATAAAAGGCCTGGGATCTCAGCCAACACTGGCAAACCTCGTCATGTTGTACATGTGCAAATGAGAGGTGCCTTTAATCTAATAGTGATTACATTTACATTGCTGTCCCGGTTAATGGTTGGGCGTTTGCATAGCCACACATGGGGAAAGCGCTTTTAAAACCACGTCTGTTTGAGGACATGGCGCCAGCGCCCAACCAAAGCAGGTGGTTTTTAAACACGCAGTCACGCAGCCGTAGCTGCACAACCTGTCTCCTTGAGTAGGAGGGAGGAGGGTTGGGATCAAAGCCAAAGCGTTTGGATCAGAGGAGGACTGTAAATCAGCTGATTTACGACACCGTGCTACTGTCCCTCCAGACTCCTAACAACTATGTTAGACCTTCAGTGTTACATACTTGAGGTTTTGTCTATTTTGTTTGTTTACATTATTACCCTGGTGTGTGTGTGTGTGTGTGTGTGAGCTGCATGTTTGACAAAAAAAAAGCATGTTTTGTTTCATTGTCCGCGTTTCAGCCCTGCTACACATTTAAAACACGTTAGGATTTAACTTTGAAATGTTGCTGTGTTTCCTAAACGTGTGCCGACATCCTCCTAACCCATGTGTTTGGTCCCAGCGCTCCTACAGATGTGCCTTAGTTGTAGAGTCGTCACTGATTAGTGCAGAATGTGGCCTTAGGTTCTGCTTTTGATGGAATAATGGAAAATTTACAGAGGTGGAAAAAAATCTTTAGAAAGTTTTAAAACTGTTTCTGAACTTTGCCGCATTCAGAAAATATTTGGGCCATGTTGAAGTATGTTTTTGTGTAGGAGTCATGAGGAATTGCCATCTTACACATGGTGAAAAGCCTCAGTTCTGAGAAATAGTTAACATCCTACCGGACTGATAAGCTAACAGACAGCTTAAAGACTTAGATAATCTTGCACCCCTGCCACACAATCACATCACCTTTTTAAATATCACCATCATCAGCAACATGTAGCTTTTCTGATGCAACCGGCAACGAATGTAGCTGCAATTATTTGATTTTTTTTTTGCCAAAATAACAATGTAATGAAAACATTTACAGAGGTGTTTGTTTACAAAGATAAATAAATACATTTCATTAACTGCTGAGAAAATATTGGCTGTTGGAGCCATTTTTAAATGGTTCTATAACCCCCCAAGGCGCTTCACAACACAATCAGTCATCCACCCATTCACACACTGGTGGGGATGAGCTACAGTGTGGCCACAGCTGCCCTGGGGCGCACTGACAGAGGCGAGGCTGCCGAGCACTGGCGCCACCGGTCCCTCCGACCACCACCAGCAGGCAAGGCGGGTTAAGTGTCTTGCCCAAGGACACAACAGCAGCATTCTCTGGTGGGAGCAATCAAACCTGCAACCTTCTGATTACTGGACAACCTGCTCTACCTCCTGAGCTACTGCTTTTAAGACGGCATCAGTCTTGAGGATATTTTACTTACTGGTGAAATTTTTTGGAAACGTAAAAAAAATCATGCTACAACGATGTTATTTCATGAAAGTAGGGCATTGAGGTAGAAGCATGCAATGATGATTTCCTCATCTTAAATAGTTTATTACAAAAAAAAGCGCCAAATGGCAGAGAGTAAACATCAACAGAAACATCAGTGAGGCATCGAGCATCAACTACAGCTTCTCACTGACGTGTCATGCTGTTCACACGACTGCTGAGGTCCCACTCTTCTAGAAGGGCGTCCCTCGGGTCATTAAGGTTCTGGGGTACAGAGTTACGAGCCTTTATACAGCAGTTCAACTGTCCCTATAGGTCTTCTTAGGGACGTCTTCAAAGGAAATCCGCCTCTATGTTTTCCTTTGACTTTTCCCATCTCTATACACTGTGTTCCAAAGTATTAGGTAGTGACATGCTACATTTAACTGCTGCTGGTGAAATTATCCTAGTAAATAACCAGAATTCCATGTAAATACCACTGAGGCGTGAAGTTGGTGGTGTAAAATGTTTATAAAACATTTGCATGAAACTGAAATTAAAGGATTGAAGCAGTTTTAATAAGGCAGCAATGAGGACTTTAGATGTTCAGGAGGCCGTCTAAAATTGGGGTGAGACATTCATTCTAACGTTTACACCCTAACATCTCAGACTCTGGGTCTCACTAGAGCCTCAGTTTATTCCCGATCCGACCACAAATCCATGTTTCCTGTCCCGAGCATTCCAAAGAAGTCCAATATCCTCGTACAGATATGATCTGTTGTTCAGGTTGATGCTTCTTCAACAAACCCTCACATGTGATTACTAACTTGGAAGTCTTCTCAACTCCTGATAGGATTATTAAGGTTTTAGATCTTCCTCTTGTTTCATCTCTGATTTGTGTCTGGAACGTGTTGCAGGTCTGACTCACAGGAGAGGATTATTATTCTAGTTCTATAATTATAACTTTGATTTAGTTTGAGTTGGATTTGTTAGAATGGCCCTGAGTTAGCATGTATTAACTGTGTTAGCTCAGAGTGGTCATGATGGTGAAGGCTCTCTGTTTTACCGTGTTTTCCTGCTCTGCTGAACAACCACTTCAGGTTTTATGTCTCTGCTGCAGCTGCAGGAACAAACCGGATGTTTAGTAGCTGGTGGTGAAAACACAGCTCGCTAACACCAAGGCCGGATTTTACACATTTTGGCTCCTATGAACCAGATAAAAACCATTCTTCGATACTCTTTTGTACGTTCATGCTGCGTTTATTTTCATAATCCATTGTTTCGTTCTTTTTTATCACAGCATAGAAAGATTATTTTATTATTTATCTTTCTATCAATCTACAATCTTTCTATAAGATAAAAAGAACAAAACAATGGCTAATGACAGATAAAAACCATGACTAGGAGCAGGGTTCTTCTACACATTTCTGTTTGCTTTTTTTTGTCTGCATGTCCTGACCCACATCTCCTAATGTCACACTTCCCATCAGCCTATGCAGCTTGGTGTGTGTGTGCGCATGAGTGTGTGCATGCATGCATGCGTGTGCGTGTTTTATTGTAATTTGTCATTCTTTTGGACTTTCCAGATCTACCAGGAGGACATGATGCGTTCGCTGCTGCAGAACTCCCTCCATGTGTTTCGTGCCATCAGCGGGACGTCCACTGACCTGGGCTGACCTAGTCATCCCCCGCCCCCCTCTCAACCTCCTTTCGTCATGTTGATCCTTTTGCTGTTCCTTTCAGAACATGAAGTGGGTGATAAGAGGGCAGCTGCCCGCCTGTGCTAGCCAGAACCCCCCCACCCCATTCCTGGTGAAGATCTGCATCTTTTCTGGATGTTTACTGGAATTTGGGCTGGAGGTATCGTGGCAAAGGACATGAAGAGAGCAATCAGTATTTTTTAGAATGTATTTCAGCCGCTCAGACTGAATGTGTGCATGTGCGTTAACGCTGAGTAAAACCAGGTTGTGATGCACTTTTTTCTGCCCTGGTAACAAACTGTGTTGGTTCTGTATTGAAGCAATGTTCCCTTTAAGATCTATGCAGGATTCTGGTCTCACTCCTACATCTGCTCCTTCCTCTGAATGTTACACCACTGTCTTGTCTCTTTGTTGTTTTTTGCTCACAGATGGGTCACTCGTGTCAAGCTAACAAACATGCTGTGACTAGGTTTACCAACTCAACCGGTTCTGTTGCAACACGCACTAAAACCGAAAGCATTGAGATATGCTATCATGCAAAGAGCTGGTATTTATAGGCCCGCAGTGCATTCCAGAGACTTAAACAACAGACAGGTCTCAACAACAGAGAGGTGGCTTAAAGAGGCTGACCCCAAATTCTACCTGACAGATGTAATTGTTTAAAATAATGTCAAACCAGAAGAAAGGAGGAAATGGGGCTTGAGTCAAAGTTTTAAAGGAATATTTCAACCATTTGAATTGTGTGTTTGTGTGGAGATTATAAACAATCACTAACCTACGTGTTGTTGACTTTGATAGAGGCCTCAGTTTACATCTGCAAGAGTGAGGAGCTAACGGCTAGTTTGGGTGTAGCCAAGACAAAAATCCTTGTGAAAATGGCCCCAATGTACTCACTTTCATAAAGGGTCATGTGAGCCCTGTTTAGAAACTTTCCTTTGAAAGGATAATTCAGATGTTTTTAGGTGGGGTTTTATAGAAAGTCATTCTGATCAGACAGACAGGCTAACAGCTGTCACAACAGGACCCGTTAATTACCAAGTGTCTTAAAACTACTCCAGCAGTTTGTGCTCATGTTCTGTTGTAACCTTTAGATGGTCATGAAGTAGAAATACACCCGAGAAGTCAGCTGGTCATCAGAGTAGTCCGGTATTCAGCATGAACCGGTTTAGTGATTGGCCTGTCTGTAACTCACAGTGAACTCACATCACAGAGCACTAATTTCACAATAACGGATGTTTTTGCTTCCAGAATGATCACTTTTAAGTAAATATTTTTTATTGTCTTCTATTAATAGTTCTTCTCTGAGATGAATCAAAATTGACCTAAATTGTTATCAGGAGTGACCTGAATTGTACAAGAATAAGAAATCGATATCGGCCCAATCGTCTGTCTGGATTTTCATAACTCTGCTGGGATATCTGTGATTTTCACTGCAAATAACCACAAAAGTCCCTGTAAATAACTGTAGAATGTGTAATCTACAGTGTAAGAGCTTGAAAATAATATTTGCATGACGGCGGGGAGATGAAGTGTTTGAAAGTGGCAGAAACAAAATGCAACTGACTCCACT
Organism: Aphyosemion australe; assembly: GCA_006937985.1. Taxonomy (NCBI): domain Eukaryota; kingdom Metazoa; phylum Chordata; class Actinopteri; order Cyprinodontiformes; family Nothobranchiidae; genus Aphyosemion; species Aphyosemion australe. The sequence continues at coordinate 23,546 of SSNS01000743.1, read as the reverse complement.
CAGACTAGCTGTTAGCTCATCAATCAATCCATTCTAATTTGTTTCTCCAAAATGAGACCATACAAAACGCTGTCTTCAACAGTTAAGATAATAATTGTTAACTTTTCCACAAAAACCCATTTCAAAATATTTGGATTATTCTTTTAATAAATTGCTGAAGACCCTTAATGAACAGAGAATGCTGACATACTGGGTAATACTTGTCTGAAATTATACATAAACTACCTGAAAACAATGAGATTGCAACTATTTTTAGATGGCAGCAACACACTTTGATTTAGGCTAATTCAGACTAGCTGTTAGCCTGTCAGTCCTTTAGGATGTAAATTGTTTTCTCTACACACATGTCCTGGAAATAATCTAAAACCGGCAAGATGGTAATTATTTACAATTTGCTACCAGAAGCTCTTCTAAAAAGTTGGTAGTCCCTTTAAAAGACTCTTGCTGTACACACCTAGCACTATCAGCAGCTGTGCCATCGGTCTGCTGAGCTGGTTCAGATCCTGTGCCTTTGTACTCTGCCTTCTGAAACAAACTTCCTCTGTCTCTAGTAATAAAATCCATTGCAGGCTGATTAATAAAATATTTCACAAGTGCTACACTGAAATGAGTTGATAATTAATATTTAAGCAGGTGTATATAATCTGTTGACATGATGTAAATCCTGTTGTGAATCTGTGTATGTTTGTATGATATTTTGTAGCTTGGTCCAAATGTCTTAGCAGGAATATGTTTTTTTTAATTTCCCTTCTCATTTTATTGCATTGATGACTACAGTGCAGCTGCTTGTCAAACTTACTTTCTAAAGTTGTTTTTTTTCAATAAAACCTGAAAACAAATATTCAGATTAATCAGATGATATCTCTGCTTGTGATTTGTCTGTTGTGTTAAACAGATTTTCAACTGCAGGTGTTCCTCAGAAATGTGTAACTTGGCTCAAACACTGATTTTCTTCAGATCTTTACAAGACATCTGTGTTTGTATAGTTGCAATGTATGAGGCTGCTGATCCAGTGCAGTGTCCTCCATACATGGACAAAACTCCATGTTCAAAACCTGCTGAGTTTCTTGATTTTGCTCTGGTTTTTTTTTTACCTGCAGGGATCCAGTGTTCCCATGCCACAGCAGCATTTCTGAAATCAGTCTGAAGCTTCGTAGATGCTAAAGCAAAAGGGAAAAATCACCATCTTTTGTGGACTAGAATTAGTTTCAGTTCAGTTTCAGTTTATTTATAAAGCACTCTAACCCTAACCTTATCAGCAGACCAAAACACATAAGAACAAATATAGTGTTGTGGAACAATAAAAGAAATTTAAAAAATCATAAAACATTAAGAGAAAGTCAAATAAAAATGGGAAACTATCATAAAAACGTGTTAAACAACCAGAAGATCAAGGTAATGTGATCCCTAATGCTGAAACTCCATCACATAAAAATGAGTCATCAAGTGAGACTTAAAAACCTGAAGTGAATTAGTGCACACTAACAAACCAAACACACACTTTCACACTAGTGCCTTGCGAAAATATTCATCCCTCTTGGACTTTTGCACATTTTGACACCTTAACCACAAATGTGAATGTTTTTATTCAAATCCTCTGTGATAGACCAACACAAAGTAGCACAATTATGTGAAGTGGAATGAAACGGATGCATGGTTTTCAAAATGAGCTGAAAACATTTGATTTGCATAAATATTTGAAAACCATGCGTCAATTTCATTCCACTTCACAATGATCTGCAATGGGACTGGGGTCCTGCAGGACCCAACTCTAATCTTTTAGGTGTGTGTGGTTGTGAGGTTGCCTTTGGCAGGAGTGGGCTGGCCAAAAAAAACAGCGGATACCAAAATTTGACAGAAGATGGAGAGTGCAAAACAAAATTAAGGCTGTAGAATTTAAAACTAAAGAAAAAAAAGGAAATTTAGACATTGAAACAGAAGGTGTGTCACTGTCAGTCAGGCTAATTGAACAGTGTGTGCAAACTATTTTTAGTTGTCTCTACTATAGAGCTCTGAAGGTGGGGCTTTCTCACCAGTTTCATTTGAATCCTTCTATTATGGGAACATTCTCAGTGTTGGGAGAATGGCTAACTGCAGACTCTATTTGCATGTTTTATTTCAAAACCAGGTCGTGAGAACAGACTAAATCTGTGACGATGTGAACGTGAGAGTCAGTTTGCTACTTTTCACTGGCACTTCAATAATGGGAAAATGTATTAAATATTGACTCGGCAGATTATCTCTCTCTCTCTCACACACACACACACACACACACACACACACACACACACACACACACACACACACACACACACACAGTTGGTTTTTCTGGACTTTCTCTGCTCTTGTGCACTTTGCTGATTTGTTGTTGTACAGAGCCATTATCATTCACATAATCAGCTTAATGATTCACAGACTCATTTGGAGACTGACTACTTCCTGGAGGAACGGATGATGGACACTTAGGGTTTGTGGTACAGCTCGCTCTAATCGCGCATGCGCGCGCAGCTCGGCTCCCTGGTCTGATACCTGGCGTAAAGACAGATTGGATGTGCTACAGCGGCGGTCGCTGCTCGTCCTTTTCGAGGCCGTTTCACCGGACCTGTCCGTTGTTTTGGAGTCAGGGCGGTGTGTCTCCGTGTCTGTCGGTTATCAGCAGTGATTTCTGGATGTTTTTCCTCCCTGGAGTTTAACATGACCGCCGCTCAGATTCTCGCCGTCTTCTGCTGCGCCTTCGCGCTGCTGGTGCGTCCACGTGAAGCAGGTAAAGTAAACTGCAGGCTAGTTCGGGCTTTCTGCGTATTTCACCACTCATATTTAAGGAGCCTTTAATCTCATCCTTTAACTAGTTTGTCACAGTTCAATATTTTATTGTAACTAACAGTTTATTAATAATATTCTTGTCATTTATTTGTAAAACCGAAAGTATTTAAGCTGCCAGCCTTTAGGTTGAGTTTGAGCTAATTAAAGTTCTAGAAGTTCTGCTTTATAATGAAAATCTCAGGGGGTTGTTTTTGTGACAGCCAGCCTGTTTAAAGGTTATAAAACAGATATAAAACTGAAAATGCGTCACTATGAAAGGCTATTGTGTACAAAGGTTTAATTAAAGGGCTTTTTAAAATGAATCTGCCTGTTAGTCCTGAAAGATTTTAGACATTTATTAAAAAGCACAAATTGTATATTTGACTTTGTCAACCCGTGAACAGTTTTTATTGTTAATAATAGCAATGATAATAATTGTCTTTATTTTATTATTTCTTGGATTGAATCTAAAACTATGGGGTGCTGATTATAAAGTAATACATTCTCAAATGAAATGCTACAATTTACAACCTTTCGTTTAAAATAATTTTAAAATTAAATTTATTTCCCAAAATCTAAAAAACTTAACATTTATAAACAAATTTCCATGCATGAAAATGCATTAAAAAAAACTTCAATCAAATCTAAATACTCAAGTAAAAGTAAAGATGGACAGACAGGTAGATGTGGCTTTAGTTTTTATTTAGTACTGAGACTGCGCTTGTGAGAGTGTTTAATGACATTTACATTTACACTGATGTGGGTAAATCTGTCTTTCTATTGCGGCCTTTGATACTCTTGATCATGCTATTCTTCTTGAACGTCTTTAGAAGTGTGTGGGTATTACAGGCTCTGCACTCCACTGGCTGAGTTCCAACCTGTCAGATAGGTATGTGACTGTTAGGATGGGAAATTTTAGCTCGAGTGACACTCCTCATAAATATGGGGTCCCACAGGGCTCTGTACTCGGTCCGCTGCTTTTTAATCTTTACTTGCTCCCACTTGGTGCTATTTTTATGAAATATGACCTTGACTTTCATTTTTATGCTGATGACTGTCAGGTCTATGCTCCCACTAAAGCTAAGGAAGTAGCTTTATTGTGCCTCCGTGAGGTTTTCATTTATTTTTCATTTAATTTATTTCATTTATAAAGCACCTTCCGCCACCTCAGCAGAAGCCCAAGGTGCTGAACACAAGCATTTGATAAAAACAACATTCAATAAAAACATACAGTAAAACAGTAACAATAAAAAAACACAAAAAAGGGGCACTCTAATTAAAAAATTATTAGTGCAATGTTACAGATCCCAGTGCTGGTTAAAGACTGGATATGCTGTAATTTCTTGCAGATTAATGATTCTAAGACAGAGCTATTTATGCTGGCACCCACTGGTTCTCCAGTGTTTCCACAGTCATTTGTGAATGGTCTTTCAAATGGTGCAAAGGATGTGGTGTGTAATCTGGGTGTTAAGGTTGATTCTCAGCTTAATTTTGATTTGCAAAGTCTTTTTTGATTGAGAAGAATTTGGAGAAGCTTATACATGCCTTCATAACTTCTCGTCTAGATTACTGCAAGGTATTAGCCAGAGGTGTATTGTCAGATTGCAGCTAGTTCAGAATGCTGCAGCCCGCCTTTTGACTGGAACCTGTCGATTTGATCACATCACACCAGTTCTTGCATCTCTACACTGGGTCCCTGTTAAGTTTCGTGTGCAATTTAAGATTTTGGTTCTGGCTTATAAATGTTTAAATGGCCTTGCACCTGTCTATCTTTCTGAGCTTCTTGTGCCGTATGTTCCATCTCGTGTGCTGAGGTCGGCTGACCAGCATACACTGAATGTCCCTAGGGCGCGGCTACAGAGAAGAGGTTTTAGGTCTTTCTCTGTGGCAGCACCTACTCTTTGGAACACGTTGCCAATCAATATTAGACAGGCATCATCTGTTGATACTTTTAAAAAGCTACTGAAGACTTTTTATTCGAAAGCTTTTAACACCTTGGGTTGACTAGGTGATCCTGTTTTTTATCTTTTTGTGTCTGATTTTACTTTTGTTTTTATTTCATGTTTTTAATTGACTTGTCATTTTATTGTATTTTTATTTATTTTTTTGTTAAGCACTTTGGGCAGCATTGTTTGCATTTAAAGTGCTATATAAATGAATTTGATGATGATGATGATGATGATGATGAGTTGGGGTTGGGGGTCCTGGACAAGAGGGTCCTCAAGGAAAAAAGTTTGGGAACCACTGATATGGGCTATAGTAGAGAAGTAAAAAACATAAGAGGGAAAAAAACTCTGTAAATAATAACACTTATCACTAATGAATATATATATATATATATATATATATATATATATATATATATATTCACTATTCTCTTGTTTTGCACAACTATTTAAAATGAGAAAGATCACAGTCAACAATATTTACAATTTGTCACATTTCAGTTTCATGCTCTTATTTTGAAAATTACTTTGTTTTAATCATTATGTCATCATTTAATGAAATAATTTGATGTGCTGATGCATCTAAATCAGGAGTGCCCAAGAGTGATTTTGCAGCTGAAGATTGGTACAGGCTGTTTTCAGGGTTTATCTCAAGGCCTAATAAAGGATGCAGATAAATTATAGCCTTTTCTCTAAATAGAGAAGATTAAGTACATTACAAAATATTAGCTTTTTGACCGTTTTTTTTTTTTTTTTTGCTTTTAATATAAAATGGACCATAAACCCTCATTTACATCAGATCCAGGGAATTTGATGCTTTTCTTTTACTCAAAAACACGTACATACATACTTTTAAGTCTCGTATTTAAAAAGATTTCCCAATCCTTTAAAAAAAACACAAATATTTTCTTTCTAAATGTTGTGAGTTTAAGACTTTAATGTCCAGTACAACAAAAATGTACTATTCATTTTTCCTTATAGCATTGTTTTCTTAATTTGGAGCAATAATAATAATAATGTAATTCATGTTTAATTTATCAAACATTCACGTTTTGTATTTCATTTTCTAGTTTAGAATAATTTTTTTTCCTCCAGGCTACTCAAGGAGGTCTTTATTGCTGTAGATCAAAGTATTGTTAATCTGGGTATGCTGTGGTCCAACCTCTCCTTTAAAAGAGCAACTTGGATCCTAACGTTCTGTCAAACTTTAGGCCCATTTCTAAGTTGCCTTTTCTTTCGAAGGTTTTGGAGAAGGTCGTTTACCTCCAACTGCAGGATCATCTCTAGATTCATGGAATTATTGAACATTTAGTCTGGTTTTAAAATGGTACATAGTAGAGACAGCTCTTCTGAGAGTTTTTAATGATCTGGTCAGACTCTGCTGATTTAATTTTGTTGGATATGGCTGCTGCATTTGACAGTGTGGACCATAAGATTTTATTATTCAGGCTGGATCAGTCTGTTGGTATTAAGGGCACGGCTCTTACCTGGTTTCAATCCTATCTCTCTCGGCTGGGGGAGTTCTTCTCGTCTGAGGCCCATTTGAGCTGTGGGGTTCCTCAGGGCTACATCTTGGGACCTATACTTTTTCCCCCCTATATGATTCCCCTTTCCCTTCAATCAGCAATATGGTCTGTCCTTCCACTGCTTTGCGGATGACCTGAACATTTACCTTACATTGGGATCGACTGGTAGTAACTCAGTTCATAATCTGGTCAACTGTTTAGTTGACATTAAAGCCACTTACACACTAGCGTCAGCTCCGCTCCACTCCACTTTGCTGTGCCGGCTCCAGCCCGGCCACGTTCGTTCCACACTGCCTTAGGAATGCGGACGTAATTGAGCACATGGGCGGTCTCCAAAATCAGCACAAAAAATTTGCGCGAAGATATCAATGATGTCATGAGTGCATCTCCGAGAATGTGGGCGGGGCAAAAGAGTGCGGAGAAGTCCGCGATGTCTTCCTTATTAAACAAAGGCGTTCTGAGCCGTCCTGCTTTTGGAGACTCTCTGCTTCTGATATTGCTGTGTTTGGCAGTTTGGCAACACTGTGTGTTTGTGTGTGTGTGTGTGTGTGTGTGCTCCTCACAGAGAGAGATAGAGAAAAACAGCTTCAGTCAGAGGCTCGTTATCTCCTCAGCATCCAGAATGATAATGAAGCGCGCATGTGGGAAGCTCCCACTGGCTGATTCTATCCGCCAATCGTAGACTCCCCCTAATGGTAGACGTGAATTTGAGCCGGGCAATCAGTCGGCAGTGGTTGTGTTGGACCAGTTTGGGCCCTAGGCAGACCGCCTTGGGAAGAGGGCTGAAAATACATCCAGTTGCACGCGGAAAATTACCAGGCTACCTCGATGTGAAAACTCCTTACCCTATCTAGGCCGTGTAGAGCCGGTGTTAGTGTGTAAGTGCTATTAAGCTTGGATGGAACTGAACTTTTTACGCTTGATTGAAAACAAGACAGACCAATAGAACTGCTCTCAGAATGCAGCAGTTCTATTGGTCTTTTAGGTTCTTTTAACTGTACTGCTGCCAGGAATTTGGGGGTGCTTTTTGATAATGGTTTTAAATTTGACAAGCAGGTTAGTGCAGTGGTCCAGTCAAGTTTTTATCATTTCAGGTTAATAAGCAAAGTCAAGTCATACATGCCGTATGAAGGCCTTGAAACACTGACTACGTTTACATGCAGCCAGTATTCGGGTTATGATCGGGTTAAGGTCAGTATTCGGGTTTCTGAAAAATTCGGAATAACTCGTTTACATGCACAAATATAGAGAGTTACCCCTGTATACATGGAACTTCTAATATCCTGATTACATAGCGGACCAAGACGCAATATGCATCATTTCCTGTTTTTCTTCCTGTATTCAAAGACGATAGCAGCTAATGGATCGTTCGAAGCTAATAGTGATCGCCTTTGTTTGCACATTGTTGCTGTTACTGACCTGGTTTCTTCATCGCTCCAAAAATGTGCTGCGTTTCCCCATGTTGAACACAGGTTGAACTCTACGTGTTCACTTCCGGGATACTGGCGCATACAAGAAGTTCATCTACTCAAAAGACCAAGATTCCTTGTAAATAGAACATGTGCAGAGCACACCTTTTGAAAGGGTTATCCCGATACATGTTTACATGACCTGATATTCAGGTTAGAAAAGGGTTACCCCAGGGGTAATAACCCGGTTTTTGCCGGTGTTTACATGGCCTTGCGGAACCGGGTTATTGCAAATAACCGGGTTTTGAATGAGTTATTGGCTGCATGTAAACGCAGTCAGTGATTCATGCTTTGATAACCTCCAGACTGGTATGGGGGGTTTGGTCTTCCAAACAAGGCTTCAGTCACTGATCGGAAGTTCATTTATGTTCCACGATCATAGGTCCACATCAGTGTGTGTGTGTGTGTGTGTGTGTGTGTATATATATATATATATATATATATATATATATATATATATATATATATATATATACACACATATATTAGGGTGTGTGTGTTTGTGAGTGTGTGTGACATACCAGTCATTCTGAAGTGTATTGCTATATGTGAAATAAAATCATGAATCCAGGTGAATCAAGGTGAGCTAAAACATTGTGTTCTGATCTCTTTCATCACACCCTGAGTAAATATGCATCAACACCTTTCCTGAGTAATCCAGTGATTCTTTAAAGAACACAACATAATTATTAGAATGAAAATGACTGTAGCAGGAAACTTTCTGGAGTCTCTTCATTATAGAAAAATGTGACCCAGTGAAATGGGAGCTGCAACTTTTACTGGAGACGCTGTAAAACATCATCTGTGATTTGAATCAGCAGCACTGATCTTCATCATTAGCATCATCGCAGCACTGCAATAATAAGAAATGTGACTTGGTTCCTGGTCCATGAGCCGACCATGGCTGATTAACAGTAACAGATCTCCCATGTACACGGTTTAGCTTCCAGAATCATACCTTTTAAAGTTAAAGTCCCAAGTCATCATCACACACTGGTGAAATTACATCTCCGCATTTGACCCATCCCCATGGTGGGGAGCGGTGAGCTGCAGCTGTGGCCGCGCTCGGGAACTATTTGGTGGTTTAACCCCCCAATCCAACCCCTTAGTGCTGAGTGTCAAGCGAGGAGGCATTGGGTCCCATTTTTTTCAAAGTCTTTGGAATGACCCAACAGGGATTTGAACCCCGATCTCCCAGTCCTGGGGAGGACACTCATACCCAAGGCCGCCTTAATGCACGGGCCAACCTGGGCCATGGCCAGGGGCCTATGACGTTTAGGGGCCTATCATTTCAGGTAAAAAAAACCCAAAAAACATTGTTTTATTACTGGTCAGGTTTTCTGTCAATCATCCTAAATGCTAATTTAAGGCTGCTGATTGATCCAAATTACAAGTGACCTACGTCACCCACGTGACCTCTAAAGGCCCATTGCACCATGAGCTCACCAATCAAACAATTTAGATGATTTCAGGGCGTGGTCCTCTAGTTGTACAGAAATTTGGAAAAATGTCGGGGAAAAAATTAAGAGCGGTGCTCAAAAACGGAAAGCGCTTCATGAGAAGGAGCTTCGAGACAAAGAAGTAAGACAGAAAATACATAAGCTGACAGAATTTATTTAATCAGCTATAAAGAAGTTGGACATATCGCTGACTGACACACCGGGCAGGTGAGGAGGATGGAGCACCTGCAGGCACGGAGCAGACCGCGCAGCAGGGAACCGCGGTCAAGGGAGGAGCAGCAGAATGGAGAAACTGAAGGAGCAGAGGAGAAAGACAGGAGCGCTGGAGGAGCAGACAGACAGACAGGAGCGCTGGAGGAGCAAGGCAGACAGACAGGAGCTTGGAGCCGGTGAGCAGATCCGAGCCGCAGAGGAAATATCGTCTTTGAACAAGTACGTTCTTTCTGGGCAAAACAGTGTCAAAACAAAGATTTTGACTTATTTTGCATCTGAGCGGCAGTATAAACAACGTCAAAGGGTTGTGTGTGTGTGTGTGTGTGTGTGTGTGTGTGTGTGTGTGTGTGTGTGTGTGTGTGTGTGTGTGTGTGTGTGTGTGTGTGTGTGTGTGTGTGCGTGCGTGCGTGCATGCATGCGTGTGTGTGTGTGAGCTAGTCTATACATCAAAGTGAGGACCAATGACTAACTTCAACTGTAAAGTGAGGACACAAGTTGCAAAGTGAGGACTTTTTGCCCGGTCCTCACTTTGGTACAAGAGCTCTACTCATTAGTTTTACAGGTATGGTGTGAATTAAGTTTTAGTTAAGGCTGGGTTAGGAATAGATTGGTTATGGTTAGGGTTGGGTTAGAAGAAGAAGAAGGCACAATCCAGTCACTAAAATTAATGGAAGTCAATGGCGCTCCTCACAACGTATGCAAGATGAGAACATGTGTGTGTGTTTTATGATGTTTAATAAAACTTTCAAATAGATATAATTGCTTTAATAATATATTTTCAGTTTCCAGCATATTACTTATACATCACTCTCTCTCTATAGATAGATAGATAGATAGATAGAGAGAGAGAGAGAGAGAGAGAGAGAGAGAGAGAGAGAGAGAGAGAGAGAGATAGATAGATAGATAGATAGATAGATAAGTAATATGCTGGAAACTGAAAATATATTATTAAAGCAATTATAACTATTTGAAAGTTTTATTAAACATCATAAAACATGCAACACACACACACATTCTCATCTTGCATACGTTGTGAGGACTTGTATATAAGGGCCGTGGGGTCCTACTGAGCCTCTCTGCCCCGGGGCCTATCAGCTGGTTAAGGTGGCCCTGCTCATACCACCAGGCCACTGGAGCTGGTAAGGTCAATAAGAAATTTAATTAAATTTTACTCCGGCTGGTTCTAGACAGGCATATTTGAGGGGGCAGACAGAAATGTCACATTGTGGCGTATGTTGGTGGTGGAGGTGTTCTGGATGTTTTTCTCATGTAATTGGATTGCATTTTGTTAGACTTTGTCTTTTCCTTTCTTTGTCTGTCCTTGAAAGCCTTATTCATGCATTCATCACATAACTAAACATCTACTACAATAGCATCATATATGGTATCCTATCCAAAACCCTCACCAAACTTCGACATCCAGAATTCTGCTGCCTGTCTCCTAACCCACACCTGCTCCCATGACCACATCACTCTTGTCTCTTCAGGACCTCCATTGGCTTCCTTTTCCTTACTGCATCACATTCAAAGTCCTCCATAATCAGGGGTGGACTAAGACAATAATTCAGGCCAGGAATTTGATACCCTTCCCACCCAATTAATGCAAAACGCTAAGTGAGTCAGGTTGGGCACTTACTGATGTAAGAGTGTAAAACAACAAGGAACCAAAGAAGTCCAGTTGCCTTCATTTGAACCCCTTGGATTACCATGACCTGGATGACTGAGAACCTTCACCAAACAAAATAAACACTTCACATGTGCCATTTCCCCCCCTACAATATAAATATTTGTGTTCTGCTGCAATAACCTGTACTTATATTGCATAAACTGAAATTCTATTTATCCATCCATCCATCCATCCATCCATCCATCCATTATCTATTCCCGCTTATCCACGCAGGGTCGCGGGGGGCTGGTGCCTATCTCCAGCGGTCAGTGGGCATGCAGGCAGGGTACACCCTGGACAGGTTGCCAGTCTATCGCAAGGCAACACAGAGAGGTAATTCTCTGTGTTAATTAAATTCTATTAAATTCTATTAAAATCTGTTAAATGTGACTCCAGCACATTTAGTGGCCTAGTGGTAGAGTGTCCGCCCCGGGACTGGGAGATCAGGGTTCGATTCCAGGTCAGGTCATACCAAAGACTTTGAAAAAATGGGACCCAATGCCTCCTCACTTGACACTCAGCACTAAGGGGTTGGATTGGGGGGTTAAACCACCAAATAGTTCCCGAGCGATGCAAACATCCTTTGAATATTATCAGGCAGTGTTTTTTATTGACTCTATACATGAATAATGTAGTCCTAAATTCTATCAAATCTTTAAACTTTAAAATTTGCAATTTTATAAACAATCTATTGGTATGTTCTTGGTATCCAACATAGCTAACCAACCTTATGGCTC